>JAAPAO010000224.1:0-50873 GCA_013115145.1 Perkinsus chesapeaki
GTAGCCATCTTGGCTCAAGTTCAATTCTTGTGTTACGCTAGTAACAAATGGCGACGTCGGGCGCGGAGTTAGCATCCAACAGCGCTCGAGAATTTACCTTCTTGCCATTTCCTTCTTAAACCAATCTGTCTCATCGTTCTCTGTTGTATGCCTCACCATCCTCCCGAGCTTGATATCAGCTTGAAAGGCTTACCACAAAAACAAGTGACTGAAATCAATGCATTTTGCCAGTTCAGTCTCGAAGGTGTTCTTAATTGTTTCGTCGAAAGATTCAATACTCCCATATATGCTTTTGAGTACTCTGCTAAATACGAAGGTGATCCTGGCACACCACCGATATCAACAACGCGAGAATGCTCATTACACTTAATACCAAATAGTATAGAACAAGTTGATGACTTTACAGAAGTACGAAAGCTAAAACCAGAGTACATCGCTTACAGTGAGACCATGGCGATGGCACCGGGGATCTGCCGAGGGGCTTATGAATACGCAAAGGTTGAAACGGAGCTCAGAGTTGTCAATCGTGACATGTTAGTCGGGCAATACAGCCGGATGGAGAAGATACCCCAATCGATGGCCGAAGATGGAATCTTGGTAACAGGTTCGAGGAGTCACTATTTTTCGGATAAGCCCTCAATTGACGTTATAATTGAACGGTCCCGTGAAGGTCACTATCTTCTGACACACATAGAAGACGGGGTTGAGATCAGTAAATCACCTCTTAAGTGGATACCGATGAAAGAAGGGCAATCTTACAAGATAGAAATCGATAAGACACGATACGGTATAATAGTCTGGTATTATATGTTCATTATTCACAAGCATACCGGCAAAACCGTAGTTCTGCGTCCGTAATAAGATTTCATCTGTCCCCGATTGTGTGACACATGTATCCTTCTCAGGAACGGCGTGAAGGAACAACCCAAGAGCATTAAGTAAGTCATCTTCTGTCCTTATTTTTAAATATCCCTTATCAGGTTTTTCGACTCCACCATTCCCGGGTAAAGTATCCGCAAAACCGCGTCTTCATCTTCTTTGACTTCAGGCTATCACCAATACAGAATGTCACCGGTCGTTTAATTGAATGCTGTCCAAGGCAGGTTTTACACCATTTCTACCGAATAACTCCTTCACCTTAAGGTACGCGGCGTCCGAGTTGTTTTCGAAACCAATATGCATTTTATCGGAGGGAGAGGATCTGGTGTAGACCATAATTGTGTTGTCCACGTTGTTGTTTTCATCGAGACCTATGTGTATGTGACCATCAGCCTTTTCTTGTATCCTCGTTAATAATGGTCCTTACAAGTATCCTAGTTGTTTTATAATGCCTGGTACCTTTTCGCTCGTTTTAGCGTCAGTGTCCGTCGTCAACGTTGTGCTCAGCATCCCGCTGTTAGAGCAACGCTCAAGCATCTTTTGTCGATCCAGCAGCGCCAGATCAGAGATGTGCGGGATGGAGTTCCAATCAACCCAGACTATGCCTATGTTCCTTCTAAATTACCCAACAATTGGTGGGGTAAATGTAAGAACGATGCAACCAGAAGAAAGCATACTATCAGACTTAACCATAACCGAAAGAACGAGCCGGTACACTAAGCCCAGGATGGAAGTGTCCGAAGGCGACCCTTTCGTCTGGATGGCTAATGTGAGAATTCCGCGAGGAACAACTCCGAAAGGCCTCCCTCGCCACATTAACGACACCGTCATCCATGTGGATGCCTCCCACTGGGCATTCGCTTCTAAACCCACTCCGGACCAATTCTTTACTAAAAAGCAAAAACTGAGTTTTGAAAGAATGTCCGAGATGAGCAAAGGCGAGGTATTGCACTACTACAGTAACAACCCAAACGACGGAGGTTTTATCGTTAAGGATGGTGAAGTTAAGAAAGTGATTGACCAAACAAAAAAGATATTCTCTACGCCTTTCGTATGGGATGTTGACCGGTCACATGCGGTTCAAAACTCACCGGGCAATAAGATAAGCATTGTCGTGTTCTTGCCTTATTTTCTGATTCATATCGGCCAAAATTCAGAGGGAGATTTGGTGGATTTACAAGCCTATAGATGGTAAAGATGGTATTGTGTAACGCTCGTGATGGGTATTCATTTTAGGGGAGGTCCTCTTCAAACTACGAAGTGGAAGATTCCGTAAGTGTCATCCTCAAGCCAAGCTTTATCTCTCATTTTGCCCTCTTCAGGTTCTTCCTTCTACCGATACCAAAGTGAAATTAATGCGCAGTTTTATAATTATGCATTTTCTAGGTTCATCGATGAGCCTGACTCGGTACCTAATTCTCCGCCGCCGCCGAGGTGAGCGGAGAGTGTCGGATTCTTTTTCACGACTTCTCAGTTACGCTGAAGCCACACGACCAAGAATCCCCCGACGGGCTGGCGGCCTTTCTCGCCCAGCTAGTAAGGGGCTATTAAATACACTGGTGTGATACATGTATTGTGATGTTATATGTTAACCTATTTCCCCCCCACTGTTTTGTTACTCATACTGGCTTACTTATCAAATACGTTGCTCTTGGTTGGTTCTGCGTTCTATACAAAGGAACGGGGAACCTTTGAAAGCTTCTATTAGCCTCATTGAGAATGATAACAATAATAGTATAGGACAGAATTCTGAGAGATGAAACAAGGATGCATTCTTGGTCAACTCGACACACTAAACACTCGAGATGATTCGTTCGATGACGACCGTTAGCGTTCATTTCAAGAACTAAGGCATTCACCGTGGCTGCCATACCGTAGATCACCTACGTATCTCAGGCCGCATCCCTCATTCGACAGTATACTCAGAGTTTGATATAGTAATTCAGCAACAGATTCGCAGCTTTGGACTCTGGAAAGAAGCCCTTTCCAAGGAGCCTCTGTAGTGATTGCCTTTCCTCAACCTATCTGTTTCAAGTAAAGTATTTTGTTGTTAATACGGGGTTCATGCCAACAGCTTTAAAGTTGCTATTCTCTCCTATGCACATTGGTGCTTACGTGACGTTCGCGGCTTTTAATGTTGCCGCTGGTGAATCAGCGTATGAATGTTTCTGCAGGGACTCTGGAAAGCATTCCTCTAGGAAGGAGTGCTTTCTGGAAGAGGATGAGAAACCAACGAAAGCTTTCTTCTACGAAATACTCAGAGATGATGATGGCTTCAACTCGGCGAGAACGAAGTACTGTGACTTGGAGCCGGCCGGCGAGGATGGAATCAAACCTCTGCAAGGATGCACACTTGACCATTTTAAAGACAAGGGAACAGTGTATACGTACAGGGAATACATAAAGGGAGAACGCACCTTGAATCAAGATCATAGGCACACATTCACTAAACTGAAGAAAGTCCCTAAGAAAGAGCTGAAAAAGGAATACAAACGCGAATTATTGAAATTCGTCTCCCGTGACCCAGGCGGCAGGCTGTTCGTTACAAGTAAGGGAGAAATACAGTGGCAGAAGGATGGTAACCACATCGAGGAGGGTCTATGGTCCAAAAAGGCTCGGAATGTCCCCAAGTCGGAGAGGAAGAGTCACTTCACCTTCCCTAGTGGCACAGTTGGATATTTCTCTGAAGGCATTGCCATCATATTGAAGCCAACGCTCATTGTTCTCGTTAAGTAAAAACAAAAGCTGCTAGTCCGGGGTCATAGTCATTCCATTTCAGGGAGGATCTTCCATTAGCTGCTGCTGTTCCAGATGCAAGGTAAGCTATCGGACATGTCAGTCACAGGTTTAATTTACAGGCACCCTGATTCTCCACATTCCTCCGAGGATGAGGAACCACCAAGGTGACTAAAGCCATGTCAGGCTCCTAGGATCCCCTTCAAATTAGTTACGATGAGTATGCTAGATCGTCCCGGCCCCGTCAACATCGACAGGGAAGGTGAGAACAAGGAGAGAGTGACATATCATGCTTTGTGCTGTTGATGTTGTTGTTGATGTTGTTGATGTGGTGTTGAATAGTGCCGTTGTTGTTTCATAACCCTGGCGATCTTGTAGCATTCAACATGCTTTATAGTGCAGATTCGTAGAGTTTAGCACTACAGGAGGCTTGCTAGCTGATGGCTTCACTGTATCCTCCACAAGGTGACCAGGGAGATTCAATCATCATGGTTGTGGTATCAACATGTCAGCATTTAATGTTTTATTGGAAGTATAATATCAACGAAGAGTCCCTGCTAATAACAAGTTACGTGATGATGTATAGTTCATGCTAGTGTTTACCGCGTTAATCCGTCCTTCTACTTACAACGCGATGAATGATAGAATTGTGGTGAAACTCCAGCAGTATAATGATAAGGGTTGTAATGTTACATTTTCAGATGCCATTTACTGACAGTCTTTGACAAAATAGACAACACTTGAAGAGCTCATTGAATCTACCGATGAACTCGCTAAGGACTCGGCTTGTCGCATATCAGCTGTCAACGCAACCTTCCATCCTTGCTTATCCATTGCCTCAACAATCCCTATTATCATCTTCGATGCGCTCAATGCTACTCGTCTGTTGACATCCTCACCGAAAGGAGACTTCCTCAGACGAATGCCTACAGAGTGATGGCTGTAATCGACCTTATCGGTGACAACTTCACGATGGCTCCACAACGGCGACCCTCGAAGGTCATTCAATGACCGTATAATGGTCTCTGCAGCTTTAGACAGGCTGTGGCAATCGGAAGATACTATCAAAAACTCTCTGGTGCTTACCATGGTCATCGCCATTACCTTAGCCCGACGAGGTGACGACGGAGCGGTATTAGGTGACTGACTCTGTGGACGAGTGAGTACAATCAACGAAGCATCGGGAACACGATCACAGCAGTTTATGGAGGCCAGGGGGTCGAAATGACGCTCATACAGAATAACAATAATGCGAATAAGCAATAGTAGGCCCTGGGCCTTAAGGGCAGGGGAAGAGCTGCTCCACGGTTGACCAACAAGCTGCCAATGATAAGACCCTCCGTCAAAGTATTCATTCTTGGATCCATCACACCACTTCTCATCGACAAGGTTACGAACGGCTTCGACATCATCACGATTATTCAGACCATCTTGAGGCACTATTACCCGAAGCTCTGACTGACCGGAGATTCCAAGGCCAATATAAGCAGTCGAGGTGGTGGCATCATCATCATCTCCATTTTCTCTCGTACGAAATGTTAATGTCGATTTAGCGTCAATGTGACGGTCGGCCAAAGTCGAGTTAACCAGCTTGTAACCGCTACTGTTGTCCAAGTCGACCAAAGTATTTATTATGGTCTCTTGGGCCATACAGAGGCGGTGACCAGAAGCCTGCCAAGGCTGACCCGTTAGCTCTATAGTGTGAAGTCCTGGACAATCGTCACGCTCCTTGGCGACAACCCACGAGGTCTCGATGCCTCTCTTGGCCGAGTCGATGAACTCATCCAGGTCATCACGGTCATCGCAGGCCAAAAGCATGTCACCAGCACCCAGCAGAGACATCACTGTCGGAGGGCCAGGCTCGAAAGCTATCCTTGCTGATGACCGATGGAGCAACCAAACTTCCAAAAGATCATCTGGAGATACCTCAAATCGGCCGATCACAGGCCAGCCATGGTCCTGTAATGTTGTCACCAATTCACCGATCAAGCAGTAGGCCTCCTTCGCCTCGCCGGGCGTCTCGGTCTTCCACGGTGCACCGTGGAGTTGGAACTTGAACAGGCCTTCATCCGGAGCTACATTACGCCACCGTCGATGAAACGGTCCATTGTCGAGGTTAGTCGTAGCGTCCTCGGCGATGCCTTGTGGCCACTTCAATAGCAATACGTCTCTTATAAGGTTAACCAGTGACTCTGGAGAGCTATTAGAGAGGTAAATATTATTTGACTTTGACAAAATAAGCGGGTAAAAATCTTTTTCAGAATTCGCTTCTGCGGGCATTATTTTAGACGGTTGAGAACCCATAATAGATCAGATAATAGAAAAACTTGGGACAATCCTTGGCTACCAAACGCAAGTCCAATAACACGCTCAGAAACCTTCCTCTTTCACTTGGGTTTCATCCCCGACCGGCGTAGTCGCCGAGATCAGTTGTTCCGGCGATCCGGTGATAAATCTTATCAATTCGCGTGCAGCATTAAATTTGGCTTCCTGAAAAACAAGCGTCGCAACCGAGGATCAAACCTGCCTTACCTTGCCCACGGAAGCTTCTCCGACAAAGGCTCGACCAGCGAGGCAGTCCGCTTGCAGAAAAGCTTTGTAACTCGGCGGTGAAGCGTTCTGACAAAGCCAGCAGCAATTTCGGAATCCCTGCGGACCTGGAGGCCCTCCGGGCTACGGAAAGCGTGACGAGTGTCTTCTGCGACCACAGTGAGGAGAGAACGATTAAACTCAGATTCGCAACATACTCTTCCGACGTAATAAAGTCTCATAGTTTCCCACTTTATCTATTTCAGTTCGCCAGGTGAACTTTCCCGGTGGCATCCCCATCCTCTGCAGTAGCGTGTTGGCCTCCCCTATAGGGTTTGTCCGGCTCTCCTCAATAGCCTTCTCGACGCACCTTCCTGCACTAACTCTTTCTTCATCAGCAAGCGCGATGGAGAACTCACGTTCATTTGCTGGCAGTTGAAGATCGATGCTTTCCAGAACAAGTTTAGCGCACGCTTTCTGAGCGTCCTTCTTGCGCAACACCCACGGGCCACGGAAGCCCTTCTCGTTCCCCTTTAAAGGAAATGTCGCCATGGCCGAAAACTTAAAGAATCGCTTCGCTCCGCTGAAGGTGCAGAAACTCACCAACGGGCGAGGAATCTCCCTGGGTTTCATTTCTATAAACTGCCACGTAATTCTTCGAGACTCGTCATCTGTACCTCCGTACGTTTCCACGGTCCTAAAAATCCCTTACTTCAAGATACATTCCAATACAGCGATAAACAACAGCACTGACTAACTCATTTGAGCTCCTCGGAATGCCTCCATCGAAAGGGGACGACAGGTCCGCTACCTTTGCTGGGAAGTACAGAAATTCGAAAAGATTTCCTTTACTGGTCAGCATGGTAGCTATCGCATTCGAAGTTCTATTGAGGAGCATAATAGATCGAACTATTCCTTGGGGCTCTTGCAGCAGCCCTTGACACTCATCCCCTTGAGTAAGAATGCCAGTATTGAGACTACCAACTTTACCTGTCTAAAAGCTGCAAGTAGGGCGTCTTGTCTTTCTTGGGCCATTCAATGACTTCCTCTCTATGCGTTCCCACGGTGACAAATTGTTTTCCAGTTTCTTCAGTGTAAGGCTCAGTTTTAGCCACACTTCGCGTGCTGACAGCTCTCATCGGGCCAATAGCCTAACCGTTGAGTAGTTATACTTAACCACAGAAGAGGAGCCAGGCAAGAATCCGGCACTCGTAATCAACTCACCGGTTTTTTGCTCCTCCTTGGCCGACAAAGCTGTTTGAACCTGAATTTTTAAGACTAAGAATCGGATCAGAAAGTCAGATTTCAAATTGGACATTTTCCGTCCAGAACCAATTCCGCCACTGCCGACCAACCATTAAGGCGTCTCTGTCATCCGCTAATGCACCGAAAAACGCTCAGCTTTGATTTTCCGGAAACACCGATTCATCTAATCGTTGATGAAGACGTGGCAACTTGAGATTGCAGAATTGCAGGTGAATCCTCTTACCTCCATCATCAACCCAACTGGCAATCCTAGAGGTATCCAAGACTTATAGTTTGATTCGAGCAAAGCCTCTCGAGAAGATAATGCATTCGTTACGAGACAGTCGGTTACCTAAAAAAGTTAAATACATTTTGAACCTCGCGATCTATTATTCAGTGCTGAAATGAGCGAAGATACTCGCCAACATGCCGAGGGAAAGTCCGGAAAATTTCCAGATTTTCCAGTACTGAACAGCGTCCATTAATGAAGTTGTGTCTCCTAACTGGCAGTCGACACTTACCCGCGAGATTTCTCCATTGGAGCGTCCTCGTGCTCGCATCCTCTCGGACACAGCCTCCATCACTTCACCGCCGCCGCGCTCGGCTGTATCATCATCATCCTCTAACATTCAAAATCAACTGCAAACATCAGTTCATGACATCGATGGGAGATTGTGCCGTCACAGTTTCATTCATATTCCCAAACATCTTCAGCACTCGTTGAAAAAACTCGTGACGTTTTGGAATTATACAATGTAAAATTGACTTGTTTTTCCATTCCAACACTTCGGATGTACTAGTCTCCGTAAAGGTGTAGTATTTCTGTATCATCTTCCAACCTCCCGGCTGCTGTGTTGTCCTTGACCATTGGTTCACCTCCTCGTGCACGCAACAACGCAATTCAACGGTCAATTCGATAAACATCAATTCGCTAATGCCGCGAGAAGAAATGAATACACAGTAGAAACTTCAAGGCAGTATCTTGCCTCCGACTATACATATGCACGCACGCGCAATTATCACTGTTTGGCGGCAATTATGCGACTCATCAGGTCTGCCACCCCAGGAAGGAGTGCGTGGTCATTAGAGTTCACTTTCAGTCTGCCGAGACTCTGAAGGAATCAGCTTTAATTTCCAGGCGCGCGACAAAATTACTTTAATTTCGGTCATAGCGTTGCCCATAACGACTGGGACGTCTGCGTTCTGTAACATCTCTCTGTCGTTCATTGCATCGCCGATACAAGCGACCGTATTATCTGCATCCACAGCCACTGTTTTTACACGTGTTAAAACGTTAGAAACTTACAGCCAAGTCGTTCTTTAAGGACACGGATGCCGTATCCTTTATTGGCTGTCTGCGGTATAATGTCGCAGAGGAAAGATAATGACTGAGCAGCTGCACATCCATTGGACCTAAATGCGGTTAGAAATACACCTATGCGATCACAAAAACGCCCAGCAACTGTACTACTCATCATCCTAACCAGTGATTTAGATATTACCGGCCGAACGGATTACAGACTTTCCAATCGGAGCCACACTTTCCCGAAATTCCAACACTCTTCAAGCTCATAAGGTAACGTTGACCAAGGTACTTACTTTGCGAATGCCTTCAAACGATCGACAACTTGGGTTTTCATATATTGCGGGTCAGGAGTTATGACGTGAACCTGGCGGAAGGAATGATAATAGATACCTGCTATCAACGAAAAGGGAAAACAGCATCAACAGCGGTCAGAGATGGAGGTTAGTCACTGCGATCTGTCCAAATTCTCAAACTCATGTGTGAAGGGTGATGAGAGGCAGGCATGGAAAATGAAGGATATAGTGTCGTCCACAGCAGAGGCATCTTTCCTACCATATGAACAGGAATGGCTTCATCCCGAACTCTCTCAAGTAGGCCATCATAACCACCACAGTCCTCAGGAGAAGGATCATCGAACCTGTTGAACCGAGAATTAATCAACGCAAGGATCTCTCAACGTTACATTCTCTCCATGCATCTGACAAAGTCGTTCGTGAACGGTGCCAAAACTCTGTCGCCACTGCAGATAAGGGGTATAACTGTATCTTGGCGCCGCAGACCGTTCACCAAATCACAAACCTACAGCAACAACACGATCCTAGTACAGCGCCTGGAAACCGACTCAAATATTAAATTAAAGGTTGCGGTATGAACTCCTTGAGTTGTCAAATCGTTCTAGCTCGGGAGTGTGGTGATCCAAGAATCATCGTACAATTAAAGTGAATTAATTAAAGTCCGAGTTCACCGTACTTATTACAGTAGTAGGTAAGTTACTCGGAATAATGACTAAGTGATACTCACTACAACTCACACTAAACAATGCCGCCCTCGAGTTGACAAGCCCCGGGACGGGTAAGGAAGTCGTAAGAATGTTCAACCGCAACCAGCAACTCCTAAGATATTCTCCGAACGGCACAAGGTTATCCAAATTCGAATGGTCGTGCCCATTTTGGAGATCAGCCCTTTATAGTCCAACACTAGCTCGCTACTTACTATTTGATAATCCAGAACAACGTTGGATGCCACTTGACCATGTTCATCGTATACAACACAACCATTCAAGTAAACACCTGGAAGGGAGTACCTACGAACAGAACCATCCTACTGACATCCGGCAGAGATGCTCAAGTCAACTTACAAATCGATTCCTCCCTTAGAAAAGCATTTCGCCGCGGACATCCGACATCGACCAGTCGCTGGTATAACAGCACCTGAGACCATCCCCTCCCACTCGGCCATCTGGAGAGCGACTCACATCCGAGCTCCCGGGCCTTGTGGATCATCTCGAATGTGATACCATGGATGTTATGATCGGGTCCGAGGACAGTCCCATCCATATCCGTACAGACCAATTCTACAGGGCGAAGAAAATCCTTCTCAACATTGGGAAGGGCGCATGCAGTAGTGGCCTCTACTGTGGGAGTTAGACTTGGCATAGGGCGAGGAAAAAGAAAAGAGAAACAGTAAACACTGAAATGTATCGAGAATATGGTACAGAATAAAATGTATGTATTCACAAAGTGATGGGTGACTACTTAGTGAGAAGACTGTTATACTTGCATGGCGGCGATAATACCGACAAATTAAAACTAGGAAGTTTAGAAACAAGTGTGCAGATTTGGTAAATAAGCACAAGTCTTGAGTCACACGTAACTGAAGCAACCAATACAGACGACCACTCAAGCCTAGAAGTTCCTTCGAACAAAAGGTTGTACAAATTAGAAATGACCCCTTCACACAACACAAGTATTATAATAAATATTATTCCCTCCTACTTCCCCAGTATCCCGGTGCAGAAGGCGGCCCGGAAGGATGAACTTCGTTACTATTCTCTTCTTGCTGTATGGCAAGGTTTGCAGCTGCCTCACCAGCCTCAGTCGCACGATTTAACAATACAGGAGTATCATGTTGAAAGGGATCGTTCAGCGGTGGTGGTCCCTAATAAGCCAATGTGGTGCTACGCTTACTGCCCCAAAGGACCCCTCACCTGGCTGGGAGGCATCCATTTCCGACAATCCACTATTTCCGTTTTCGAATTCCCAATGCTAGGACTGCTGTCGTTCCGTCTCAGTCTAACTCGCTTGTGTGGAGGACCCCGATAGTGATTTGATTGGTGGTGATGGAAACTTCTGGAACCAAAACTTTCGCCAGACCATTTATTGTATCCACTCTAAAAGTAACGTTCTACAAAAAATACCAATTCGTATACCGATACGTGAATTTTCTGTGTCTCGAGCAGCTCCTTACCACACCTCTACGGTGCTGCAGGAGAAGTTCATCGATAGATTCCCGCTGGACAGTTTTCGTCGAGCTGCCTTACGGTGTAGGACTTTTTAATACCGTGAGCGGTATAATGCAGTTGTGGGATTAAGTGTTGAATAGATTCGACCTTGTAAACTCCTGCAGCCGATCCCTTACCTTAAACTGTCCATCAGTATCCTTCCTTCCCGCATGCATTGTAGCCCCTCTACTCCAATGATGCTGCGATGACTGGGTATCACTGGGTCGATAATGATGATGGAAAGTGTCTGGTCGCTGGATGGGAGAATCGGTAAAATTCTAAAAGTGAATAATGCTATATAATTGTTATTATTATCATCACATAATATATCTTAATATATGACTAGTTATTATAAATTAATAACAGCTTCTCAAGTCCGGTCTTAATCCTATTGAAACCACAACCTTACACTTCAATATATATCATTACTGATTAATATCAACTATAATAATATACTAATACGGTAATCTAATGGTTAACTAGTCCAACTCGCATGTCTAGGTAATGTCGGCCTAAAGGCTTCGATGAGGGGCATGCAACAACCCCTCAACATTTCCCCCACACACCACTAGCTCACCACAGCCTCATTTTCCATCGCTCCATCCATCAACGGAAGCGACGATTCTTCCGTGAAATCTCCGTTCACCGAGGGCTCCTCTCTCGAATCCGCTGGAGCCTATAACCATGCCTATCAGCAGGGAGCGCGCTACGCACTTCACAACCAACCTCAGATCCTCTGTCACCCGGCTGCTTGAACCCAGCTGCTGAGGCTGCTCGTCTGAGCTCTAACAACAGTCCAACAGGTAAATTAAGTGTAAGCCACGTCTCTTGTGAGATATCCAAAATGTTGGACGGCGAATCCAAAAGGTTCTCTCGCATGATGGTCAGAATCTACGTCTATCCAAAATATATTTGTCTTTTCTGACACCTCTAGCTACCTTTTGAATTTCTGCATCGCTGCGTCCTCTTTTCCGTAGTGATTCCCTTGCGTGGAAGATAACTTGAAAACCAGCATCGTTATTGAGAGCCATTAAACCGCATAAATGACAAAAGTCCAACTTAATGAATACGGCCTATTATAATGCTGCTGTCGAACACGAAGAGTATTTGTGTTTTCAAGAAATTGGCTAATACGAACTAGTATGGTCGGAATGTGCTCCCTCCTTGAGGATAGTATTGCTGAGATTGAGGATGATACCTGCAATAATGCAAATCGATCATGCAATCGATTTTTCGATCAAGCAATAAAGTCGGCATAAATATCCCTTGAAGGTTATCGCATGTCGTTGTCCATTTGCTAGCCAGGCCAAACAAAATGAATCCCTTCTCCCACCAATTTATCAACTTCTCGCTGGGACATATTGGCCACAATTTCAGAGTTGAGGCAAAGCAATATTTCGACAATCGAAACATTTCATTCAGGATACGTTAAATACAGAAGTACTAAACGAATGGTCGTAATAGTATATCATCCCACCCTGGAGGGCCTCCATAAACCGGCCTTGGCTGCTGCTGTTGTTGTTGATCGTATCCACTGCCATACCTACTGCTGCTGCTTGTTGACCCCATACTGTACCGTCTACCATCCACCGTCCCAACACCACCAGTGTACCTATTCAAGGGAAATGGCGTACCAACTTCTCATACCATTTAGCATTAATCTTCAACGCTCGATTCCTCATATGATTTATATTCTCATCGCCATCACGTATCTTTACTCACCCGAAAGATTCTGCGGGATAAGGCATGCCAGGATACTCCTGTTGCTGATGTTGGTGATGTGATTGTTGCATATAGCCAAAACTCGCATAATTGTTTGGACCAGACGGGGGCGGCCGCGGTGCTTCAAACCGGAGCCCTTCTCCTCCGCATCCAGGGACATAGTTGTACTCAACCGACCTCATCATGTATCTTTCACCCTTCGAGCTTGGATACCCAGCCATTACTCTACTCGGCATCGGCTGAGCATCAAGAGGCATCTGATTCACCGGGCTCGGCATTTCCCGGTGGTGTTCTCCTCCGAAGTATCGTCCGCCTTTACCGCCGCCGCCGCTTGTTCGCGCATACGGTCCACTAGCGTACTGAGAGCCACCTTTTCTACCTGATAATACAGATTAACGCGAAATCGATCACTTGATCGATTATCTATCATAGAACCTTTATACACCTTCAACGAATACAAAGTGTACTCTCTGTCCGAAGTCCAGTTTGACTCAATGATGATGATGATGATGATGATGATGATGATGATGATGCTCAATTGAGAAGCAACGACAAGCACAGCAAACCCTTCCTCTCTCAACCGCGTAAGATTTATATTTTTGGAACCCCTTCACCGACAATCGATCGAATAAAACACTTTCAGAAAACACCCATAGTTTATAGAATTATACTTTCCACTTCCTGCCTTCCAGCCAACAATAACTAACCGTTGAAATGCCAAATATCCAATTCCCTACACCCCCAAATCCTCACCGCTGCCTCCTCCTCCTCCACCCTTCCCCGATAATGAGCTCTTCCGTCTACTAGTATCATTGGCCTGCGGTACTCCAATGGAATCGAGATAAGCTGCCAATTTGAAACAAGCATCATTTTGGGAATCCTACATCAGATACGAAAAGATATCAAAACCTAAGCGGAGCGAAGCTCACTTTTTTGCAATTTTGCCAGTCCGAAACGAATTCCTTGCCCAATTGGGGGACTGTCACCGACGACTGCCACAACCCAACTTCATCCTCGGGCCGAACTCCAGGGCCGCTCTGGGACTCCGCGTTTTTTTCTGATGATGATGATCCTTCTGGACTTTCCTCTTCTTCTTCCTGAACATTAAAAGGCTAATCTTCCTTTGATTATCTTTAGCATCGGTACAGGTGTTCATGCCAGGTAGAGCGGAGTTGTGGAAGAAGAGGAATATCTTACTTTGCTGCAAACATGTTTCCATTCCATTACAGTAGCCCCTGCTTTATGCAGACTCTGTCCAAAATATCTCTGCAATCGTATATGCGCACTCTGTAGGATATTTGCGTTCGGGTCGCCACCTAGCCGGAATATCGATCCCCACCAACAAAAATAAAAGCTCTTCGTTTATCTTCCAGCAAGACGCAATTTCATCAATTTTCTATACAAAACATTTCTACTTAACTTTTTTGCCTCTGTCGGAGAAAATTTCCAAAACCCGGGAAAATCGACAAAATTTTCCCGACCATCTAATCCCGTTTACCATGTCTCGCGATCAAATCTCCAACATCGAGCTTCAACGTCTCGATGACGTTCCTTGCCGCCTCTCGCTGAGATATTTTTTTCATGGGATGCCAGCATCCCATAAATTTCATCACCCGTGGAGGAGACTCTTCTTCCGGTGCGTCCAACCGGAAGGAGACCGTCGCTCGGTGCTGAACACCGAAACCGATCTTCGTCTGTCTTCCCTATTCGACGACCATCAACAATTACCTCTAAACGCTCACCACCAGAGCCCACCATCCTCGACTCGTACTCCCACTGGAACAGGCCGACCCCGGGAGCAGTATTACGATTTGTTACTCTTTGTACTGCCCTGAAAGCCACTTGCAGCTTTAATATCTTTCTTCGGGAAATTCTTTTCCCGAAGATTTGCCTTCTGACGGCTACCGCCTGCTTTTGTCAGAAATTTCACTGGATTCTCCCCGAGAGTAATCTCTCACGGAGCAGACAGAATGACGGAAAAATCACCCCGCTAAGCTCCATTAAAGTCACTTTAATCCCATCACCGTCCTCATCAAATTTGACCCAACAAATATCCCAAATTTCAATCAAATTTTCAAATCAATCAATATCAAATTTTACCGGAAAACCTCAGAAGGATCTCCGCCAACCCCCTGATGAACTTAATCCATATTACTCTTGCAGCACAGCCACCCAAGAGACATGTGAATCGCCCATCTGCCTCAACGTATATGGCACAACTTCAAACTTGCTTAAACTTTCCAGGATGCCGGGATCGATCCGAGGACCTCTCTCTTCATGAACTGCCTCCTTAACCTCCCCACCACTCGGTCTACGTTTCTCTTCTCCCCTTCTAGCTGCCTCCTGCCGTCGACGCTCCCATTCCTGAACGTACGAATATCACCAAATCGACAAGCTGGACGAGCGATATCGAACCCATCTCCTCCACACCTCTGTGGTCAGTGCCGGCTCCAGTTTACCGTCGGTGGCCGCCTCTGATTGGCAATTATTTGAAGGCTGAAAAATAAGAAAAAAAACGATAAGTTTTAATACAAAAAAGAACAAAAGTTTATCAACGAAATATGGTAGAAAGTTCCCCGTCATTAAGAAAACAAAAAATGACACTTTTATCCCCAAAAAGTTAGGCTCTACTCGACCAGAGACCATTAAACTATTTCAACTCCCCTTTGCCTCAAATTACTCATTGGTTCAGCAAGAATGGTACGAAAAGTAGTAATTGCGTTCTATGAACGGCAATAAGGATGAATCCAGTGAATTCGTTGAGCCGCCTCCTGCTGCTGCCAGTCCATTTTCCATCACATATTTCATCAGTAATAACTACTACTACGATTTACTACCGAAAATAGCCGATCCCATAATAAAAAACCGTCCACCATTGCCCTCTACTACCTTCCCGTCTCCTTCTTCATCACCATCCAATCCAATCTCCTTTCTAACAGCCTCCATAACATGCTTCGGCAAACACAAGGCATCCCAGATATCTGGTGTAGTTGCTGCAAACGATGCGACATTGTCAAAGTAATTCTCCTCTAGAATCCGGTTAACCTGAAAAATAAGCTTATTCTTGTCATATCAGAGCAGGACACTTTTCTGGGGAAGAGAGTGAGTGTTATACAATGATTTTTTATCGTAAAAAGTTCTAACCACGAAATTTCCGACCGATCCCAGAAGGCTTCATGGCCGAGAGACGCGATATCAATCCCAAAACAGTTGAAAAATATAGTCATCTTAGGTCAAGTTGATATACTGTGTCCCCATCAATAAAAATGCTGTTCTCCCCCTCCCTCCATTACTACCCTCATTATCTCCACATCTGGCTCTCCTGAGTCCCTCATATTCTCAAATACGACTTCCATAAAGTTCACATCTCCCTTTGACGAACGATCGGGGTAGAGCCGCCCTCGAACTGCTGGCATAACAGCAACAACAATAACCGAGAGCTAAACGCAACGCGCCACTAAATAACCCCCTGAACGCTACACTGTGTCGCACTGTAAAGAATTCTTTCTAAGAAGAGACCGACGCGGATGGTTAGATACTGGGTATATTGACAACAAATTGAAGTCGAATCGATGTCGACGGAGTAAAAAGCTTCAGCGATCCAACTTCAAACTATCTCTTACCTGATCAAGATTCACTACCCAAATATATCATTGCCGAACACTAAATGAAGAATGTATCATATATATATTAACCTCTCCAACAGTATATAATAAAGTATTTCCTGTATTATTCCTCCAGTATGAAAAACTAAATCGTAATTTAACTCATGATACAGCTTTTACAGTATATAAGATAATTCTTTCATTAATTATTACACATTCATTTCGTAAATGATCATCATCATCACATAGCCCCTTCCCCTTTCATCATCCAACTATTACCTCCATTATAATCTTTCCAAGGTTATTCCTGCCTTTTCCACTCCGCAAAGATACCCCCCAAAAATTATCATTCCAACTATTCCCTTCAACCAATTCTCGTTCACCTGTAGCCTTCAATTTATCCCTCAATTCCTCGGACCCTTGTGTGAATTTTGCCTCGATAACTTCCCGCATCACATCAACTCTTATAGCGTCCCACCCTGCCCTCAAAGGGCCAACCCGTCTTCCCCAGGCTTTAGCCTGACAGAAAGGGGAAAAGTAGAAATTCAAAACAGTAGGAATGTTTTGTATACCAGCTCAGACTTTAGCCGCGACATTGCAAGAACAACCATTATTGGTCTAAGACATCATCATCATCATCACCCTTTTACAGTTAAGCATATCCTATTGGCTAGTAGTTCGAATATGCCCCTATTACTTCAACCAACTTTACTAATCACAACAACAACACACCCTTCACGAATATTTATTATATTATTTTCAACGCAATGATAGTGTTGAAATTTCCCTAATTCCCTAATTTAATTTCCTATCAGGATAGCAATCACATAACGCAATAACTGAGGAATGCAAATATGCAATATTACACTTGCCGCTCTTCAAATCATTTATCGAGAATCATTCGGAGATGTTGCCAAGATACCACACCGCTGCTGCCTTGGAACCATAAAACGCTTGCCCCGTCAGTCTCCCAGGCGAGCCCCCCTTCCCCGTATACTATTACCGATGCTGGAGTGTCGCATGTTTTAACCATCCTTTTTCGTTCTTCAATATCGAGAATTTTCTGAGCTTGGAAAGCATGCTCACCAGTTGGGTATAAAATACCTGCTCGACTGCAGTAATTTCGCGGCGTGTGACGCAATACTCCTACCGTCTTTCATTTTGACTGGATATGGACTGAAGTTTGATAGAAAATAAAACTCTCCACGGAAAGTTGTGATTGCGTCTGATGAAGCTCGGGGAATCATCGGAAAAACGATGAGCAAGTTGAGCTATTCTGTATTTTGCACTCTCAACCTCAGGAATCCTTAACTAAACACCAATTTAATTTAGTCCACTCTTGGAGGAAAATTGGAAATCTCCAACCAATACAAACGAGCTGTCTTTCACGAGGAGTCATTTCCAATATCATCATCTCTTGGCATACTATCTCATAGAAGTGTAGGTTCTGTAAGGGAGCAAGTTCAACGACCGGCATACGCAAAGTCGGTTGGCGCGCGCCTCGGCGGTCGACGAGGTTGACTAGCCTCGAGGTTGCCATAAGTACAAGACAGCGGTACGGGCGTCTTGTCGAATGGGGTGCCTGAAATCGGTGGCCTCCGGTCACTGTCGGGCTGACTATGCCTGTGTTTTGGGCTCACTACGTGTATTTTTTTTTTTGAAGTATATATGTGCAGGGGCCCTCGCTCAATGTTGTATGGTGTATGGTCTCAGACATCTGCATCATTTGCTGGTATGTAAGGTGGTGGGCCACCACTGGTGGCTTACATACCTTTAGCAGATAGACCATTCACTCACAACGGTTGAGGGCGACAGGGAGCTGCCTCCGTTTACAAGGATTCCGGCAGCTACCCTGCCAACCACCCAAACCGCTGCACAAATATATATATACATGGTATGAGTTTGACGTTAGAAGGGAGTTGACCGAAAGATACACGACTCGACCTATTCTGTATCTTGCACGCTCAACCTCAAGATACCCTAACTAAACGCATTATTAGCTTTGAAATCTGCTAGCAATATAATTAACAGTACTTCCTTTACTATCTTACCAGCTCTTCGCATGGTAGATAGTAAAGGTAGGTGTGAACCCTCCAGTAAGCGTTGACCTTCTCATCGAAGGTAGACTATTAATCTTTATTTCCTCCGACCCTCCTATCTCAACATCACCATCGTCACATCTCGGTCTTGTCGGATCACTAAGATTCTCTACATCCAAATCAATAGGAAATATCCTATCAATAAGCCTCGAGAAAGCTCCTCTCTTTTCCTTCGGCAATACCGGATAATATAAAGCCATACATACAGCCAAGTGAATCACACACAACGGTATGAGCGATAATGGATGGGCCTCGCTGACCAGCTCCACACAAACGTTAAAGATGGACCAGAACGCTACAAATACAAAAAACACAATCCTTCTACCCACAGTTGACGTTTTCTCAACGGCTCTCGCTCCAGTAAGGATAATAAATATATAAAGTGGCATTCTAGTGAAGGCTAATAGAACTTGTGGAAGGAAACATATTAAGGCCCAAAGGGGACCCCAGAAGATGGCATCCGGAGCAATGAAACATACTGCTAGGTTTATATAGACCGTTGATAATAGAATAACCTAAAAGGAGAAAATTAGTGAAAGTAGTTAAAATAAAAAATGATATAATACGCTAAAATAACTAAATACACTGTAATATACTATATAGTATTCAATAATAGTATATAATATATAGTATATACCTTTATACTACTATTAATAATATACACTATGAGGACCTTTATAATACAGTCCTCCAAACTAACTTAGAATATCACGTTTTTGTGACTATTCTCTGCCAGATTTGCGACTCTATGCCCAAAACTCAGAGAGCCTCGTTCTAACATAGCCTTCAATATACCACCGAAGTTTCAGCGCCTAACACTCACTGGTTATTGAGAACTGAGGAATCGGCACGGAAAAGTTGCCAAATTGACTTAGAATACACACCTTAATTTTGGTCCAAAAATCACGATTTTTCTTAAGGAAGTACCTCGAGATAGAACAGTTCGATTATAACTCTCGTAGTACTTGAAACCTATCATATACGGTGCTCACCCCTTAAAGTTTCATTGAGCAGTCGGAAGTAGTTGAGGATAATACTAATAATATACACTATAAGGACCTTTATAAAACTATTAATAATATACACTATAAGAAGCTTTATAATACTATCAATAATAGTCTATTAATAGTATACACTATAAGGGCCCTTCCCATACTATTGTTCATACCGTTCCCTTATTATTACGTATTTAAATGGTATGGTACCCCTACGGATCCCCAATGCCTGTCTAGCTTCCCTTCCAACATCTGTTCTAACAATCCTTTCAAATGCCAGTAAATCACCGTCATACATATCTGATATATTCTGCATCACATACCTAATAACAACAACAAATCGTCACTGCGCCACAAAAATAAACACTTACTCTCGATCACTCTCTACTGTACACTTTGTGTTGTCCATTTCAAAAGTTTTGATTTGATTTACCAGCGCGTCTGAGTCTTGAACGTATCTCAACGCAAATGGACATAACACTGCCGCGAGTAGCAACCCTTCTGGTATGGCACAGATAAATCTAGCTTTAAGACTGGCACTGAATGACCCGACGAATGCCTGAACAAAAACGCGCTAAGGAATGGGACACTTTCAGGGGAGGGAGGTCGAAGCGGATATCAACAGTCCATATTATTAGATAGACCTTACGTATACGATTATTATTACATAACCCCAAGAAGACTAACGAGGCCTTCACAATTTGAAGCGAAAACACAAAAAGAAAGGACTTAGTAAATCTGTGCGAACCAAGTACCAATAAAGATATGCATCAAGGTAGAATATATGATATACAACAAAGCATTGATCATGTTGGTAATTTAGACGTTCACAGGTGGTGAAGCATAAGTCTAAATGTTACTCGGTATACAGGTTGATATGTGGATAATTATAGCCCTTATTGTTATTACCACTTCAACGCTTAATAAAACGTTGCCAAAGAATCCCACCAATGTAAAGGCAAATACGAATTTAAGTAATGGTAGAGAAACAAATTGAACTTTATCAGTCCAATTGCTACCAAACATGAACCTAATAATACACAGATAAATAACACATCATTCATACACTAACGTTAGTAGCACGAAATCCTAGAAGGCAGTAAAGTCTTTGAAGGCCGTCCAGCTTGATGGTTTCCGGCAAAGCTCCCCATCTCATCGACGGGTATGAATTAGTTAGATTTCAAACTAACGGAGATGCAGAAATCACGGACATTTCCCAACCAACCCCTCCACCACCGCCTGGTAATGAGTCAAGTGATTACTTCCTCCTTTCCCCGTCCCTTTTATTACTCTCGTATTCCTTTTGCAATCCTACAAAACTGCTCTCCGCAAGCATTAGATGAGACTTGGCTTTCAGCAGCAGCAACACGTCTGCCGACTGCTTTTTTATAGCTCATGAATGCAGCCAACTCATAGACGCACCAAAGACGCTCAAAATAGCAATTGGACCACATAACAATCATTGAGGATGACCGAGACAAGCATGAACCAAGGGAACGGATGCCAACCTCCTTCATTACAGGCTAATCAAAATATACAATCAATAATTATAGAACTGATGATATCATCATTCAACTCTGGCTTATATTTCAAGTGATATATGATGTTAGGGGCGGCGCCTCTATCATAACAAATAACTAACAACATGACTTCCCTTTATAGTATACATTCCATTATACTTGCTAATCGTTCCTCTTTGCTTTAACCACCCCTTTACCTCATAATGCTATCTATCCAACCCTTATTACATCATCCTGTGGTATACAACAATTATCCACAAATAGTTTATAACTGCTCCTGGCTAACTGGACATTTGGTAATAGAAGTATGATTACAAATACACCAGTACCTACCAATAACCACCAGCAGAATAAGATACTTCATAACATTCTATTTCTAATAACACTGATAATAATAATAAGAAAAGCACGACGGTCTTGTGTGTTTTTAATGCAGAAAGAAGCGGTTGAAAAACTTCTATTACTTAGCCAATTTTTGTTATAAAGTACTAAAATTCATCTGCATTTTCACACAGGAGTTTTCCATATAGCAAATCAGTAAAGTGTGATTCTGTTAGTAACTTATTTCTCCACGTTACTTGGATACCGCACCAATGCCCAGGAGGTATCCCTCGAATGTAAGTATGATGATAACTAATGTCATTTAAGAGCATAATACTCTACTATAATACAATGACTACCTCCTCCCATTATTACTAATACAAGCTAATAAATGAGCAGTTGGTATGTTATCTTCATCATATACACTTTGGTAATAATAAACATACAAAACTATCAATACTTCAATTATTGCTGTTAATATAGCCAACCAAGATGCTCTTTGATAATTAAATATATAGCACAATGACAGGACTCTGAAAAAAGGGAAATCCTGCAATCTCAACAGAACATCTTTGAATCAACATGGCTCAATCGCCTAACCATCGCCAAATGCTCCTACACACGCAATACACAAGATTTACCAAGTTTAATAGCGTCGGTCATAAAGTAAGTTTACGGCAAGCGCAAGGGTGAGAGTGCATCCAACTATTCCTCCTATAGTTCACTACCGCCGAATTAGCCCCCCCAGCTCGTAGTTATAAACCTACACTGGTGAACATGATCATATTAATAACGTATACAATGTGATGCCCAGTAACCCTCTTATTATTATTACTTCTCCCACCATGGAGCACTCCACGAATGGCTGACAAAAAAGTCTAGATGGGCGACATTAACGGAATTGGAGTATCCCTTCCGTATCGAGTGGGCGGCATCACCACCTTGATTAAAGGGGTTTCCTAAACCAGGATTTGAACCCGAGTCGTCTGCATTAAAGCCCACCTATCCATCTCATTAGTCTGTTGGCAGGTACCCCTCTCAGTGCTAAACTCCAGGAATCGTCCCCGTCAGCCAGCTCAACAGCAGCAGCAGCACCCGATCCCTCTATACCAGATGGTACCGTCATTTCTGATACCATTATTTTCCGAGTTCCCAAGCGACCCAAATTACCTTCGCCATTTGCGTTTTCCGGTTCTCCTTTTTCTGGTACTTCAATCACATTCGCTGCCATATGACAGGCAAATCAGAGTCGCATCAACTGCAAACCCAAAGGTCCCCGGTTCGACCCCCACTCCCGTTGATTTAACCATCACTTTTACCAAACAACGACCAGAGCTCTCAAGTCAACACCTCAATGTCGTACATGACCCACCAACGTTGCGGAAATGCAAGATCCGCAAGAAGAGCAAGATTTTATAAATATGCCACAAAGGCGAAATATGTAGAAATATTACAGAACAGAAATTTGGCAAAAAGAAACATAAACGGCAAGATCGAAGGATAGTTTTGTGGCGCGTGAGAACGCAGTCAAAAAAGAAGTCCGTCGGCTTTGGGTGCTACATCACGGTTGAACTGCATCAGACAACCGAACAGAGAATCGCTGACAGAAAGGAAAAGCCTCGTAGAATCTGGGCTGAACCCTAGGCCCGCAACGTTGCCAAAGATATCGATCACCTGATCGATTTCATCTCATTACGCTACACTATTATTATATTACCTGTTCGCTCGTAAAGTTAGACTCGGTATCCACAACATGTACTAAATCCGCTGGCTCAGCAAATGCAAGAAATCTGCATGAAAATTCCCGACCACCTATCCCTTCTTCCCAATCCAAGTGGTATTACTTTCCATCCTTTGAGAAATGACACGTCCTTACCGCTCCAAGGACTGTCCCCAAGGAGCAAAGAGGCGCATCCGACTTTAGATTACGAATATCCCATACACGACAGGTACCATCCTAAAGGACGAAGAAGATGACGAATCAACCTGTTGGGTATCTTGCTAGCGAAGAGCTTTGGTATTGGAGCGGCCATCCGTAAAATAATTCAAAACGGTTGAGGAAGATCCTAAGCTCAGTTTAAGTCTCGGACACTAAACGAGCTTGAGCCTCCAGTCCTCCTCCCTACTACCTGATTTCCTGTAGCAAGCATATTACCATCAGGATGCCATGTAGAGCAGAATCCATAATCCAAATGCCCTTTCAATACCAATGCCTTCTGTAATCTAGACCAATCCCTTCTATCAGATAATACAACAGCTCTATCATCTCCAGAGGCACATAGTATATGAGAGTCACGAGGATTAACCGATACATGGTTTACAGACCATGAATACCTGACCCATTTTATCAACACTCCACCAACCCCGACCTATTTCCTGCATTCTACTGCCAGAGTTGTACCTCTCTTTCAAAAAAATTTTAGATTTTTTCACCAAGTTCCCCTTCCCTGGTCATAGAAATTTCTTTGCCTTCTTGTTAGAGCAGCGATGTCCCACCACGCTCCTCCTCCCTCTTACGTAGCCTCCGAAACAATCGCTCCGCCATGTGTGACATCGACATCCCGAAGAATCTTGTCATTGTTAGCCACAACAAGGTGAAGAGGATCACACCCCATTCGATGGAATTCCTGTTCCTCGTTAAATTGTGAAGAAAACTGACACAAAATGCCCATCGAACGAATCGAACCAGATACCAACCGATGGACAGACGTGCCCCACACCCTTACGTTATTTGGGAACCTCCTCAAGCAATGATCTTCAAAAATACTGCCTTCCAGTCCCATCCTAGGAAAACTGCCCCTCCTTCTCCTCCTGCTGCTGTTGTAGCTATCTTCATCCTCGTAAGGTGTCATAAACGCATCCCCGAATTCGCTGCAACTTTCACCAGTCTCGCTCGAGTTCGAATGATACGCCTCCGTCATACTACCCATAATCCGCCTGACATCATCCGTCACTGCGCCACAAAATTACTCAATCTCACCGTTTAGGAGGCTTCTCGTTTTCTGGTACACGTGGCGAAAGATATCCATTCGTTGGAAGTATCAATGAGTAGTTTGTTATATTATTGGTAGCTACACTCATCCTGGAATTCAATACCTGATAATAATAGTTATTATTATAACCAAGGATATAAGATGGCTCATTACAACAACAACACCAAGTCTTGGAAAATTCTACTACTTCTGCTACTACAAATCCGATTGAAAGATGATTTAAATTATAGGACACACCATCATTTGCCGAATCATGGGGTTACGCATGTTCCCCGGACAACATTATCTAATTAAATGGGGTTACGCATGTTCCCCGGACAACATTATCTAATTAAACGGGAAAGTGAGCCCTAAAAGGGCCATCATTTCTATCAAGGGAACCACCACCACCTGACCCCTGACTATTTTGCCCTATTACTCGAAGCCTCAGTAGGGTAACATAGGTTCAAAACTCTACAGCTGCCGATATGTTCTAGTGGGCCGTTAAAAATGCACTAAATGCGTTGAAAAAAAGTTATGAAAAGTTAAAGCGCTGAGAAAAAGAGGAAGTCCTAAATCCTCAGTCTTGAAGCTAACAACATGTATCCTATCCACAGATTAAAGCGCAATGATAACAGCCCCACCATGGTTCGAACCCGCGTCCATCCTATACCCTAATACCTCATGTGCATCGTGGGTCCTTGTGACTATGACAGTGGAATCAAAGCCACCTGAGACAGCGAATCCCCGATTGACATCGATGCTTGATAATGTGTGAACAGGTTGTGAATGCATTGTGGTTGCCTGGCCAGTGAGAGTATCAAATTTATACAAGGTCGAGGAGCAAACAACATAAACAGTATCTGAGGAGGGGAACTAGATATTCCGGTCAATGGTGAGCTGGTACTGTTAGAAGTGGGTACGGTGAGATGACGGAGCTGGAAGTGATCAACGGTAGGATTGAGCCTCCAAGTTGGCGGGTCTCCGCGATAGCTGCGGGAAAATCGATAGTAGCACAGGTTAACGCGTTCCATCTGACAATTGAATCAACGTGTTTTATATCTTGCATGCTCAACCTAAAGATACCTCATTGAGCGCGTCTTTTCGTTTCTTCTCTAAGCTATCATTCCAAGCAACATTATTATAATTGGAAAAATCCTGCACTCTCCGTTGACGATATTCATGTCGGTTTATCGAGAACCTGCACGCATGTACATCGAACTTGGCCTATTTTGTATCTTTACTACCGTTCCCAGGGTATCCCTTGCGGATCCGTTTCGGCTGTGTCGGTCTCAGCCGTCCTCGAGGCCCACTGCACCTCAGCTCCGGTAATGTCCCTTTCCGGTGCGGATGTTTGTGCCATCATCGGTCGAAGTGATGTCAATAAACTCCGACTTGATTGGATCGAACTCTCCTCTGTTACCCACACACGGCTCCGTGGAATCGGCAATGGGGCATCCCGCTCCACTATAGGCTCCTCCTCGGATTCGATCGACCCGAACTCACTACCGTATTCGCTGGAATCGTCGTCGCTTGGAAACCATTCGCAGCAGCTGACCTCCTCGGCGCTTTCAAATTCGCTCCATTGTGGGTCCCACGCTTCGGCCCATTTGCCCGTGTCAGTAGGCATCCGTGTGTCCTCCACATCCATACCGTCTTCTTCTATAATGGCGTCCTCCAAACACGCTGCTGCGACATTGTTGGTCCCTTCTACCGGCCATGAGGAGATATCGTCCTCTTCGACCAAAGGCGCTCGGAGGATCACCTTCACGCGTTTGCTGTGTCGGCGAGCTCCTAAAGGCTGGTCACAGAGGCCTAGTTTCGGCCCGCTGTAGCTCGACTCTGATCTGGTTTCGGAAGAGACTCTGGTTGATGATGATTCATGTGATGCATCGCTTAGGACCATAACAGCATATACGACAGGTCCGACACAGACAAGCCACAACTGAAAGCAAGTGCATCATCTGACGTATTTTGTATCTTGCACCCTCGACCCTAAGATATCTCTAGTTAAACCTTTTTAGACCCTAGTCTTCCCTGAGACGGCAGCCATATTCCTCGAGACATCATTCGAAATCTAGCAAGCGCGTCTCGGTGTTTTACAGAGTTTCACATCGAGTCTTCCAGAGGAGTAGAGGTGGGGGGAAAGCTTAATCGAAGTTCACGCAAGTTCAAGGCACGTTCAACTGTTCGTAGATACTCCAGTACTAGATCCGTCGCCGATTAGTTTGGCGCGCGCCACGAAATTCCCAAAGCCACGAGACGAGAAGGCTAATTGGAATGTTTAGGAGCGTCGCTCGAGAGCCAAGAAGAGTGTGGCGGGTCCGAAGGTACCTTAGGTTAATGAATGCATGCTACTCAAGAGGTCGAGCTAGTGCGTGTTATTTTACAATCGATCAACTTGAGAATTAGCTACCTTCCCCTATAGTTATATTGTATACTCCTCTTCTTCCATGTCTGATAGCGCTTACAACTTTTTCTTCTCTGCCCCCAAGGTAGAGCTGCACATCCACTTTGATGGAGCCTTCGACATGGACCTCCTCTACGAGATTGCTAAGCGTGATCTCGATCAGCTCCCGGAGACCGTCCCCGCCCCCTGGAACGGCCCCGATGCTACCATTGCCGTCCGCTCTGCTATCGCCGCTTGTAAGAACAAAGAGGACTTTAAGAAGATAACTTGTCTCGGCCCTGAAGCTGTGGTCTCCAAGCGTTTGCAAACTGGCCAGAAGGGCGCTGGTCTAGCCTGTATGCTTGATTGTTTCGCTATCTTAACTCCTGTCGTACAAGGCAAGCGGGACGTCATGGAGGAGATGGCCTTCAAGGTCTGTGAACGTCAGTATCGTGAAAACGTTGTTTACACTGAACTTCGATACAACCCCCATGTGTTAGCTCTCGAGGGTTCTACTCTTCCCGATGCTAGAAGTGTCGTTGAGGCCGTTACTGCTGGTATCGAGCGTGGCAAGAAGGTATTCGGTATCGATATGAATCAGATCCTATGCTGCATGAATTTGATGCCAGAAGTAAGTGCTGAAGTTGCTCAGCTCGCCATCGAGTTCAAGTCCAAGGGCGTTGTTGCTATTGATGTCGCTGCTGGCGAGAACCATTTCGAAAATGAAGACCTGAAAAAGGCACACGTTGCCGCTTGCTTGGAGGCTGAGAAGGCCGGTCTGCGAGTCACTGTACATGGTGCTGAAGACGGTTCTTCAAAGAATTTCTGTTGTGCTGTTCGCGAGTATCACGCCGAGCGTGTTGGTCACGCCTACAAGATCGCGTCTGACCCGGAGATGTATAAAATGGCTCAAGAGACTCATACCCACATCGAAGCCTGTCCTACTTCTAGCATTTGCACTGAGGCAGTCTGCCTTCCACAGATCCATCCTGAGAAGCCTATCCTCGATAGTTTGGATTGGAATAAGCATCCTATTAAGAAGTTTATTGAAGACGGTTTGAGTGTTAGTATCAGTACCGACGACCCGACCGTATTTTTAACTCACATCACTGACGAGCTCACAATCCTGGCTGACCGTTTCGGATTTGATGCTCACGAAGTTGGTATGCAAGTGACGATGAACGCCATTGACAGGTGCTGGGCGACCGATAAGGAAAAGTCGAAGTATCGCGAGGCGGCCGTCGCTTATTATAAAGGTGCGGAGTCGACCCGCCAGTAGGCTGCAAATGTAATTTATGTTCGCATCTGCTTTGCAAGCACGCACCTGGCTTGTTTATAGTTGTATAGATTTTCTTGTGCGGGACCGTTGCATGTTGTTGAGTAGGCGAGTCAATTAATCGCTTTGCAGATCATGTCGGGATTCTTCGAAGCTGCTCCTAAGGTGGAGTTGCACAATCATTTGGATGCTTCATTTGATACCGAGCTCCTTTACGAGATTGCCAAACGTGATTTGGATTCCCTTCCAGAGGAAGTAGGACGATACATTTGCTGACGGGACAGGCCTGATAGGTTCCTGCTCCGTGGAATGGAGGGAATGTCAGAGTTAAGGAGAAAGTTGCTGCCTGTAGCGATCTGGACGACTTTTCTGCGATTGTCAACATGAGGGCGGAGGAGGTCGTCGTGGGACAACTCGACCGAGGTAGAGTTGGCGACTCTGTCGTGGAGGACCAGAGCGGACGGTTATCCCTCCGAATACTTGAGGCCCATGGAATATGACGGGTGTCTTCGACTTATGCCATTGGGGGAGGGAAGGTATTCGAAAGACGTGTCATTTGTTTAGGCAGTCGAGGGGCCGGGCTTGCAGCCATGTTGGACTGTTTTGCAGTATTCTTGCCGATTGTGAAGGGCAAAAAGGAAGTCCTCGAGGAGATGTCATACCGATTCTGTCGAGACCAAGCAAAGGAAAATGTTATTTATACTGAAGTGAGGTAGGATCAGTCGTACCTCTATATCGGCTCATAATAAGCATCTACGCTGTGACGTCACCCGACCCTCAACTGGCTGAACCTGCCTCTTCAAAACCGCCCCTTGAGTTGGTTCTGAGTTGCCCTCCCAGGTACAACCCTCACATTCTCTCGAAGGAGGGCTCCACTTTGCCAGACTCGAGGACAGTCATAAATACCGTTAGTAGGGTTGACGTACTCTAGTCTTTAAAGATACTCTATATGTTAGCTGCTGGTTTGAGGCGTGGATGCCAAGAGTTTGGTATCGATGTAAAGCAGATATTGTGCTGTATGAATAGGAATCCAGAAATGAGTGCAGATATAGCTGATCTTGCAATAGAGTAATCTACCTACACCTGTCCAGTTAGTGGGGGGAATACACTTCTGGTGAGGCAGTGGGGAAACCAGACGACGACTAGCAGATGTTTTTTAATTGTGTCGAAGTGTCCCCATGGTCATGTCATCTATAGGTTCCACAATTCTTCTGGAATTGTCGGAATTGACGTAGCGTCAGGCGAGCTGCACTTTGAGGAGGCGGAACTCGGAAAGGTTCACATAGAAGCTTGTAAGCTCCCTTCCTCAGAAGAGTAGCGTAGCCCAAGGCAGGTCGCCGGGTTAAATCGACGGGTCTTCATGTTACGGTTCACGCGGCAGAGGATGGACCTGGAAAGAATTTTTGTTGTGCAGTGACAGAGTAGGACCGCCGCGATGTGATGGGTAAATTCTGTCTGGTCTTAGTTACTTCGCTGAAAGAATCGGCCACGGTTATCGCATTTACGAGCCTTCCCATGTCGACAATCAACTTTATCAGTTTGCTAAGTCTACCGGAGCGCACATCGAAGCCTGTCCTACTTCTAGCATTTGCACTGAGGCAGTCTGCCTTCCACAAATCCATCCTGAGAAGCCTATCCTCGATAGTTTGGATTGGAATAAGCATCCTATTAAGAAGTTTATTGAAGACGGTTTGAGTCTTAGTATCAGTACCGATGGTGGTCCTGTATTCTCGACAACTCTGAGCAAGGAACTCTCCATACTAGTTGATCGTTTTGGCTTTGATGAGAGGGATGTTGGTCGCAGAGTGACTATGTCGGCAATTGATGGATGTTGGGCAGATGAGTCCTCTAAAGCACGGTATAGGAAGTTGGTCGATGACTACTACACATCTTAACATCTACTATATGTTTAAAGTAACACTCAATGGAGCTCAAGAACTCAATCATCCGGTTTATGTGTGTTTCTTATCGACATGTCACACTTGAGTAGTAAATCAATAACAAAACCAAGAACGACCAACGGGTAGAGCAACTATTACAATCACCGTGAACAACGATGCTGCCATCACGTCGTCCTCCAGTAGCACCATCGTCTTCCATCGCACAAACTGTAAAAGGCCTTCTTCGCTTCCACGCTATGGACCATGTAATGATGCGATACATATTGGTGTGGTGTTAGAACATTCAGGCGCGGAACCGTCCTAAGAAGCTACGAGACTATTGCTTTGACATTTTGGCGAAGAACTTCCTCCCCTTAACCCTTGAAAGAGAAGAAAATAAAGGTAACACTATCAATCCACGTTGGGTGCCCTTCTCTGGCTGCAACCATTACCCTCACACAGATGCCACGAGAGGAGCACCTCCATGGGAGAAACTAACGTCATCAGAGTTGAAAGAGGTTTGTTGCCAATTGCTGCTTGATTATGCCTAGTATGTTGGTAGGTCTACGATAGACTTAGCCTTCATATACCTTTGCTGGATGCCATACGTTACATACCGGATGAAGACTATTGGCGGCGGCGAGTCAATGTAAGAAGAAAGCTTAGCCGTTTTATATTTATAGCTGTTCCCTTAGGCGCAAATATTGACCAACAGCAAGAGTGGAGCTGCCAGTGAGTTGTTGTTATCACCTTTCTAGTTGATCATACCCTCCAGAGACACCGGACGGTCCGGGAACTGTGGTTCTTCATCACCTAAAGACTCTCGGAGTTGCCCCTGCCTCGAACGGTCTCGATAGCGGTGATTCGCCTAATGCTAGTAATCCAGCGGTCGCAGCAGTGAACCCTCTCGATCATGGTGGAAGCTGGAAGCAAGCGTAGGAGCTGCCAGAAGCCTTGTAGCGAGAGCAGCTGTGTCAAGATTTCTCGAATGTTGGGTTCGTAAAGAGATCGTTAACTTGCCGGCCGAGCCTTCACCAGAACAAATGGAGCAACTCATCGAGGTGATTACACATAGCAGCTCCCCGCTACCATCACTCTCGAGGTTATCAGATCCTTAGAGCAACAAGCGACTCAGTATTCCGCCTCGAATTCGACGAGCTTCCTTCTCATTTGGATTTATCTTTATTAATCGCGAGGTTGCCATGTTTATCCTCTCTCAAAGTATCTTTTGGGCGTAGACGAAAGTTAGGTCGGTGGCTGCTGCTGCTTTTCTCCTCGAGGAAGTGGCTGCTACTCAACAGGTATGCAATACGACCGCGCGCTGTTCGGTATGAAACTCGAAGATGCTATTAATTTATCCCGCGGCGTGAAGTGGGTATGTCCCGTCGGATCATTGCTCATACGATTCCATCAGGCTCACCCAGACGCTGCACAAGTTGGCCCTTCCTCATAACCTTATCGACGACGAGCTCATCAAAGCAAGTATCCGCGCTCCCATCGATGATGTCGCATTTCCCTTCATTGTGGGAATGCTTTCTGTCAATCGTACATATTCCGAAGCATCTTCTAAAAAGGCTATTAGTTTCGCATCCTTTTCGCTTTACTCATTTCGTTCATTGGCGTCTGTTGTAGATTGAGAGCACTCATTATCACCTCGCATGTGAATGGTTCACGATGTGGTCAGATATTAGTCGCTGGACTACAGAACTGCCACTTCCTAACCGAGTTGGACCTTTCTCACAACAGAATCTGCGATAGAGTGAGCTGATGGACTCGTACCTCGAAAATATCTCATGAAACCGTCATTCAGGGCGCCCGAAAGATATCTTCACTCCTTTCCCCATCAAATGAGATCAGATTGAGCAAACTATCTCTCGCTGATAATAATATTCATGCGAACGGCGCGATGCACATTGGTCGTCACTTGCCGGATAATGATAGCCTTCAAGTCGGTATCGTCTGACTCCCCCACACATCCTTCGTCGGGAAACTGTTCGGCCGTATTTTTATGAAGAACATTGTACATGAATAATTAGATCGCTTGGTCAGTAGCCTCCAGGATCGAGTCTGTCGGTGAGCAGCCCGACAGTTGTGAAATATTGCTTCGAGTGCAGACGTTTGAATTGGTTCAACATGATTCACTTTTGTTAGGATTTGTCCCTGCGGCTCAATCGATGTGAAGACAACGGGGCGTCACATATTCTACAGAACTTGATGCCAAATTCAACACTTAGGAGTTTGGATCTTTCGAGCAATGACATAACAATTCAGACTCTACCGTGAGCTCTGGCCAATGGCATCTTTGGAGATGAGCATATTAAAGATACCTTACGTCATGCCTTGCCGAGAACGGTACTTTAGCGTCGCTCAACTTGAGCGCAAATCCTTTGTACACAAATCCCGAGGAGCCTGCAATGGCCAAGGCCGGTACGTTACAAGTGACTAGTTGAAGTTGGAATGACGAATACAGATGGATTCACACGTAACCCACCATCGAAGAAGAAAGGAAAGACTGCCATTACCGAAGCCGAGTTCATCACGGTTCCAGTAGCCATTGCTTGCTGAGGTTTTCAGCTTTCATGCTCCTCCAATAGGGCTTTGAGGATCTTCAAATTGAGGACAAAAGCATTATAGGAGTGCTCATTCAATGCCTAGCGACGAAGAATACCGGACTGCGATACCTTGGCCTCCGCTCTTCCAAGTAAGATCCTCATCCATCATTTCCAAAAACCCACTATTTCATTACAGGTTTCCCCCGGTGCTAGAGCAACGCATAACGCGCTTGCTTACCCGTCGAGATCTAGAACGGCGTGGGATCAGAGTTGACGCGTATGAATGGCCGTGGCCAGAGGAAATCAAGTACATCAATTACCCAGTGAAGTGCGAACGTTTCTGGATGCTCTCAGAGAACCGGAGGAAGTCGGAGAGGATAGCAACACCGAAGAGCAACCGAAAGAAAGTCCACCGCCACAGGGCAGTGACGACGCCAAGCCCCAGGATGAGTAGGATCGTTTTGGTCACTTAAGTATCTGCGGGCACGACTTGTTGCATGACGTTGGCTGTTGGAAAAAGCCTCCCCTTTCGATAAAGGATGTTCGTCCTCTCAATATAATACTTGCGTTGTTGCTCAAGAGGCAATGGGCACCGACTGACACTACTAATCCGATAGGCACTCACTGACACGAGGGCAGGTGGGAGTTATAGAGTTCTAGTTAGGAAATCTTTCCGCTATCACTGTTCCTCCAATACTGTGAAATGACTCCCGTACTTGTCATGACAACAGACACGCTCTTTTTCGAACAACCCGAATCGTTATCGTTCTGCCTTGGTGGGCAATAATGATTTGCTGGTTGATCCGCACTGGCGTTATAACAATCGAACACAATCCCAAGTGTCTAATAATCGATACTATTGTCAATGGATAACGAATCACCATCAAGCGAAGCTGTGGCGTATTCACCACCTGAAAGGGGGGCCAGCCATTGGGTTCCATCCCAACCATCATCGGAGTTAATGCCACCGCTCACTATCTCATCATCAATCGACATACCCTCTGGAGGAATGAGACTATCCAGCACATCACCACCACCACCATCCGACTGTCCGCGCTGTTTCTTAGACTGCGGCAAGAAGGCATCGTTATATCTGTTATCGCTACGAGGGAGGCTCTTGTCCAAGGCAAGTGTGCTAGAAGTCATGGCATCAACTATCTGATAAACCAACATCATGCCACACAGTAGCCATTAACAGTTGCTGCTGCTTACATCACCCGAAGGTATCGTGAGGGCGTTCGTTGGGAGAGTCTTTCGTGTGATCAAATGGTCCTGAACTTCATGGGACAGGAGAGCACACAACAAATCAAGCGCCTGGCAACAACCAGCTTATAATAGAAGCAGCAGTGAAATACCATACCTCCTCAGTGTATTCATCGACTCCATGAGACTTCAACGATCGTATCACTAAATCCCGTCGCTCCGACTCCGCCGTTTTCATAGTCTAAAATGCACTTATTCAAGGGATCGATGTCGTTCAGGTTTACCTTGGCACTGTGGACGATCGCCTTCAGTGAGCCAGGCACTGACACTAATATATTTCCACCGCTGCCGCCACCGTGATACCCATGATACCGATGACCTGTGCTGGCCGCTGCTGCGGCAGCAGCCGCCGCCGCGGTTATGTTGGCAGATGACATGCAACAACACAACAAGCTGTCCGCTAATTACAGCATACACTGCTTCCGCTTCGGCCCCTATTCCCTCCTTGGTAAATCACAAACACAATTATCCCTCTCTTAGCCGAATCTGATCATGCACCTAACGGGTGTTGATCTGTAAAAACTGTTAACTTATCAGGGATAAACTTGCCCTAAGATCAGCTTGGACTCTTACGATCATCTAACATTCGGTAGGACCTGCTCTCTATCCATGATCGGATATTGATCAGTCAAGAGGAAGGGTGTGTCTGCCAGTCACTGTGACCGCTCTCACAACAGTATCCTTCCCCAACTATGTTCGCTCAAGGCTCTCATCGCCAGCCCTCACTCCGATCTCCTACTCCCTCGAAGTACCACCGCCATCCTCATCGTTTATGGTGCCATCATGGTTTTATCTCCTTGCATACCTTAACAATCGGCTGTGACGAAACCTCTTTAACCAGTCAAGGCCTCTAGTCTGACTAATATCGAACACGCTGTTATCATCATCGCTGGTGCTACCATAACTCAGCTCGCAGGTAACCTAAAGTACATAGCGGCTCCGGGCTGTAGACCCTTCCAATACACTCGATCAAGCATGTTTACATTAACCAAACGAGCTCAGAGATGGCTCTGCGCAAACCACTATGACCTATGTTACGCTCGCTGCTGCTGCTGCTGCCAGCACCCCAAGTAGATGCCTCAAGTCATTCAATATTATCACCTTCAATTTGCCCGCTTCATAGTTATACTGCACAACACTGTAGGTTCTTGTGTCATGAAAAGGGTACACGGAAAGACAAACAAATGTACAGCAAGTTTAAGTCAGACATTCCTCGGAGATGGAAAGCAGTTTCTGACGTACCGCAGTAGGGCATTCGCATACCACAGCTCCTCATCAAGTGCCTGACATAATCGTATTAGGAAGGTGTTACTCAATAGCGGGGGACGGCTCACCGCCACAAACACAGACGGCTGAGGCTTCACGTCGTCACCAAGTATCTTTCCATAAACTGCTTTCTGCCTCGATTCGACCCTCGACGCCAAACATCGGAATCTCTCACGAGCACTCCCCAATGCGGTTTCTTCGCAGACGTTGTTATCATTATCATCCATCTTTGTTCCAGTATGTATTCTCATTGCTCGTATGGCGATATCCTGACGAGCTTAAGCCTCGGGTGCGTTCGAACATGACACGTGACTACCTCGGCTTCAGCCTCTACTGCGGTGTAAAATGCCCCACCTGCTGCCGAGAGCTCGCTACCAGCGACCGACCACATTGCTTTCCACTGCCAGTCGCTGTCCCCTGCATCCGTCGTGCAACCGTCGCCGCATTCTCGGAGCATTTTGATATTAAGAGCCAATGACGTAACAAGAGCACACTGCTCCACATTGGTGAGGATGCTAGGCACCGGTATCGTCTCTAGATTGGGAGGTGGACACAAAACGAATGCCTGAGGCGGCCCATGACTTACCAAAAAGGTAATTGTATAAATACCTCAAGTTCAGGGTTGATGAGCAATTTCAAGGAATGGTTGAGGTGCATCCCGCCAGAAGGAACGGCCACCTCGAGCGGGCTACTCTGTACGTGACAAGGCAGCAGCCAGCATCGCAATACATCTTCTTGGATCACTTCATTCCCATCTTCAGATATCCACCACACCTTCGCTTTAACTACCACTCGTCGTGGGCGGAAATGTTGCTCGAACGGTGGCAGTTTAGGAGTGTCGTTTGGTGTTCCCTCCAACCAAGGTGGACGTGATGATATCACACAAGACGTCTCCAACTGCCACATTCTTAACCTGTAACCATCGTCGACCTCTTCAACCGTCGAACACACTATTGGAAGGCCTGGTTCTCTCAACCATGCGTCCATCCAACCAGCGATCTCGGTAGTTTCCAGCCCAGCAGCGTCTGCCATCGCTCGCCACAGATCGGATTTAGTGTACGTGGACTGATTGTGACGCTCAAGAAGTATCCCTGAGGAAATCGCTCAAGAAACCAGTTCGTTGGCAGCAGTGGTTACGAAGGCCTCGAATGAAGTTGTCATGCCCAACGGCACCGCGGAGCATCCGTAGTACGCAGGCTCCTTTGCCATAGGCAATATTATCAAACAGAACTTCACAGTCTTCGGCTGGATGCTGCTGCTGCTGCCCTCCTCCAGTTGTTGGCCTATCACAGTTATATTCTATCGGATGCGATCCTGAGAAAGACATGGCGGGAGAGAGTGTGATTCGTGTGGTACTCGAGGGTGAGGCGTCGGCGAGCATGGCATCAAATTGCACCTCTGTGAGAAAGTGTTCCCAAACGCGGTCCCCCAGGCATTGGTTCAACCTGACAACGATCGCTATTGACCTGTTTACCTTACCAAACAGATGGCCCTACCCCTCCGATTCCATCCAACCTGCCGCGGATGGCTCCTTATTTGGCATCAAGTCACACATTACAAACTCTAACAACCTGGCCATACCCTCTTTAAGCCAAAGGTCCGCGAAGCTCTCTGGCGTACACATATCTCCGAACCACATGTGAGATACTTCATGGCACATCAATCTAACGACCCTTCGCCGCCTCGAAATGAGCTCAGTAAACAACTTCAGCTCTTGCTGGGTCTCCACTGCTTTTCGGTGAACTTTCCGTCGACACTCTTCCAGCATTCCCAGTGCACTTGGTATGCTGGGAACCATGCAGTATGTGTCCTTCACGGAAATGCAACCAAATGTCTCGAGGCCGAGCCCACGGTGATGGGGAAGGGCCACTATTCTCAATCTGTCCGGTAGAGCAGGGTAGGGAGCGATGGACCCAAACCATTCGGTCATCTGCTCGAAGGCAAACTGCGCGGCATGACCGGCGACCGTGGGGGTCAGCTCCTGGACATTTCGTTTTTGTCTCTGTCGTTTGTCGGGCAGCTCTAGAGTGGATGAATCGGAGAAGCTGCTGTGCTGTTCTCGAGGGAAATAACAAATGCTGACTTGGGAGCCGAAGTCGTGTTCCGAGAATTGACCGATGAAGATCCCAACCGCATAAGTTGGCAAACGCACATCTTGAGGCGTTCGAAATTCAATCCAATCACCACTGCTTGCTGCTGCTGGCTTTCGCTCACTTATCGATATCGCTCTCATGTGCTCACCCGTGGAACACCTCACCGCAAAGGACGCTTTAAATGCGGGGTCATCTACACATGGGAAGACTCTTCTAGCATGTCGAGGCTCGAGACTGGTCCCTATATACATGTCATCTACAGGCACTCTACACGCGATATGTGACCCCTCCGTATCGCCGGCATCGAGGGTGCTAACCTGTCCAACATCATTACAGTTTCCGGCGAAGAGGCCTCTTGGAGCGATGATACCATGCCGCGAATGACCACACACTATCAACTGCCCAACATATTCGATATCAACCTCTACAGTCTCTCGATCAGTGCCCGCTTCAATGACTACAAGACCATGGTCAACCCAGTACCGCCGAGCTGGCAGGCCATCAACCCTCAAGAATGATATTTTTAGACCAACGGCATGCAATGAAATGAGCTTCCCTTCCCCAGTTATCCTCTTTAGTTTTATCAAAGTTCGCCCTGCGAAAGTTCCTATTTCACAGTTGAAATCCCTCAGAGTTATATCGTATTCAAGCGGGGCGTATTTCGACCCTGGACGGCCCGCCTCCAGCCAGATGGTGTCATCTAATGTACCTGCTACTGGCTCACCATTCGTATGATCGTGATAGGAGTTGGCGGTCATTAAGGCTTGAAAAACTGAACAATAGTTGGCAAAGTGCTACTGTTTCAGTGAACATTACGTCACCCGATAGTCGAAAGTTAAGAGTTTTAAAGATACCACCGATGTGGCCAAACTATCCTTGACTTTCAATATTCCCGCCTTCAAAATGAACCGGCCCATTTGGAACCGAGGAAACTATTATTTCACCTTCGCCGCTCGTCGGCCCATTCGAACATACCTCCCTCGCAACATCGTGAGCCGGTACTTAAACTAAACAACAAATGTGTGAATGAAATTCCCCTTGAAGGCTTAAATATAAATAATGCAATTATGGCCATTCATGGTTGTTATCATTTCTTCGAACACAGTGTCCGACTCAGCCAGTCTAAACCCTCATAAAGGCCATCTCCAGTAGTAGCACAACATGATTGGATAAACCACTGTCGATGACGCATAGATTGCAGTCCCAACTGATCAGTTATATCACTGGCCTTCATTGCGTTAGGTAAGTCCTGTAATTGTTGGTATAGTTGGTAATAATTAAAGTGGCAACTAACCTGTTTGTTGGCGAATACCAGCAGTACTGCGTCTCTAAGCTCCTCTTCATTCATCATCCTATGTAGCTCATCTCGAGCATCCCCGATTCCTGCAGCAACTAATGGATATGGTTTATTACTTAATTACTTTCACGATCGTTTGAATCAACCACAAATATGATGCCATGTGTGTTCTGGTAGTAATGCCTAAATGACCAATGTAGGCGACGAGCCAACGGCGGAAGGTCACCTCCACAAAGGGCGTATCTTATCCTGTCCGCCGACATCCCAAACAGTGAAGCTGATGTTCTTGTATTCGACGGTTTCAACGTTGAATCCGATCGTGGGAATGGTTGTTACGACTTCCCCCAGCTTAAGCTTGTACAGTATGGTTGTCTTACCTGAAAAATATCTTTATCGCACTCGAAAGAATTCGGTTACCAGCGGCATCCAAGCCGACCATAAGGATACGCAATTCCTTCTTGCCAAATAGGCGATCCCATAATGAAGAGATCTTCAAACCCATAACAACGCTTCAACAGTGTTCAACACTACGTAAAAGGACGATGTAAATCGGAGAGTTGCGTCGTCTGGAGGGGAGATATCGCTACGCCATTCTAATCGATTATCAGCGCATCTTGAATGGGTCGTCGACACTTTCGATTTGGCGGCCACGTTATTGCAGTGATGCTGCTGTAGCCGAATGGGCTCGCAATCGAAGCTCAAATGAGCCGACCCCTCCCTTCTCTTAACCCTTCAGCCTCTTCTTAAACCCTCATCATGAAGATTCCCTCGTTATGTACTCTTGTTGCCACCACTAACGCTCTGCAACGCCTGGGGTCCTCACTGGCCGATGACCAACCATGGGCAGACGGCCTCGTAGTTGAACCTACGGTAAGTTCGTATTCCATCTCATCATCGATAGAACTCTTCCCAACACAGGGGCATTGATAATCTTGAGAATTGAGCGAGCCTCTACTTGATCCTTACCCTTTCAGACTGATGGTCTCATTTGCCGTCTTGAATCAGCCGGTTATACTCTTGCAATCAGCCTCGATAATGCAAAGGTTCTGGTACAAGTGCCTGGCCAAACCGAGATTCGGTGAGCATCCTTCACTTTCTTTTCATATGTTCCTGGTCAGCACCGAAGTGGCTTTCCCCGATGACGATCCCAAAGAGTCAAATGAAGACCGGTGCGTTGATGCCATTAACAACCTTGAGGGTGACATTCTCGAGTCTGATACAATCGAGACGGTCGTACGCACCACGTTTAAGGCTTTGGCCACGACCATAGTCTGACCATCATGCTCAACATGTTTAGACGTTATTATGTGCGCTGCCTCATGGCTGCTGCTGTGACTTCTGTTGTTTAATGTGTTTTTTACTGAGTGACCAATTCCGACCTCGAAAAGTATCTTTGCTAGGTTATGACTATTAGCTATAAGAACACCACACGGAAGCGCACCAGCCCACCGCAACTGCCGACATTCAACGATCTGCCTGACCTTGCACTTGCCCTGATATTCGCAATGAGCGGCCAACCTTTAGTCTGCTCCATGCTATCCAAACGAGCTCTTTACGTCTGTGACATGTCAACTGCGGACGATCTGTTATGGCGAGGATGCTCCGGAGGTCGACTGGAGTATGCCCGTAGACTCCGCGATCGCAGGAATGCTGTTGCAAGCAAACTAAGGAAAATGCAACGGAAAGATCTTCTACCAAATTTGCCGAGACAATGCGACTTTCTTCACCTCCACAATTGGAGACTTAACATTCTAGAAGCTGATGGCCGCGATTGCGGCCCTTTCAAGCACGTTCCCGTCGAGTGGACATTCGAACTCTCTGACCCCGGCCCGTTTGTGGTATCAGCTCCGGGGACGGTTTTCCGCCTCACCTTCTCGGTTAACAACAACAAACGCCTCAAATGGGCATCACTCCAGGGTGCCACTTTCACACTGATCGTGAGGTCCGCGGCTTTGCTCGGGGTCGAGGCTCAAGTGTGCTCCGTTAAGCCTGTTGTCATCAGTGGTATCACAGCAGGGTGTGAAGAGGTGATCCTGGCGTCGGTGGGTCATGTGGCTGTTGGCGTCTGGTCATCTAGTGCTGACCCCGAGGTTGCTGTTATTTACCTCAACCTATCGTTTTATGATATTGTAAAGGCATTCGGTCTCTCGCCAAAGCCACCTGCTTATAGATTGAAGGGCATCCCTGATGACCTGGACCCTCTGGCTGGGCTCAAAGGCCTAACTGTGATAGTTGCACTGAGAGACGGAGCAACTGTTATGTTCAGCAACACTTTCTATCGAGTGGATGCGGAAGAATGCTTCACTGAACTGCCTGAACCCTCTGCGACTTTCCGCGTGCTCAGTGGCCATCGCTCCGGACAGCCGATCGACTTTCCTATTGACGGCAGTCTGCGACTGGCGTGGAAAACAAGAGCGTTTCGACGTTTCTGGGATGCTGTGACAGTTGACGTTATCGTATTCAATGAAGAACAAGAAGTACTGTGGAGCACCAGCGAAGTGGCTGCGCTTCAGTCCCACCCCGAATGGCATGACGATCATGATGCTGCGATAGATTTCGACTTGAGTGCTGATGGTGAGTGGAACCATCACTACGTTCGTTTGAGACAGTCTGGTGTTGCTGCCTTCGAGGCCCACGCTGCGGAATCACCAGACGGAAGGTGGGCGCTGTCCGGTCAATTGGCATGACAATTTCGGGTTCGTCAGGTCTTGGCGGCTTAACAGCATCACCATGTTGCTGTCTCTGAAGCACCTGGATGACTTCTATGGGACAAGCTACTCACATGACAAGGCTATAGTGGAAGAAATATAATCTCTAATGATTGTGTTCGAGTTTGAAGTCCAACGAAAGCATCAACACACTTAACCAGTACAATAACATCACTCAACACACCCGCTTCCTTAAACAATAGCGTTAACTACAACAATTAATATTAACTATTCTTTACTGAGCTGCCCTGTCCAACACAACCGCTTCCTTAAACAATAGCGTTAACTACAACAATTAATATTAACTATTCTTTACTGAGCTGCCCTGTCCAACACACCCGCTTCCTTAAACAATAGCGTTAACTACGACAATTAATATTAACTATTGTTTACTGAGCTGCCCTGTCCAACTCACCCGGCGTAATGTCAGAATGGTACCGATGCTACTAAGGTACCTGAAGAAACCTCTTCACGCTTTCTCAGATAAGTTGTGAAGGCGGGGTGGCCTCTATCAGATGTTTCACCCTGTAGAGCATCATTATAAAGCACGTTATCATATCTCGCTCGATATGCATCATCAAACCCTTTCCCAATGACCTGCAAAAGTGTTGATGATATTAAACCGATGAGTGGGCACCATGGTCCGATGACCAATCCTTAACAATCAATAACACTTCGTCACCACATTGAATTGGCTATTGAGGAATAGTACAGGCTTGGGACTTGTAGCCTGAAAGTTCGTGTTGAAAGGTCTTTGAGGCTGTAGGTGCGGTATGATCGTTGTTTCAGTTTAAAGTCGAGGCCCATTGGGCTTAGTCAGGCTCCAATTCACCGCAGGTTTACCGCGTTTTCTGTGTTGTGAGCGATGCAACTGTGTACACTGCGATGATAAAATATATGAAAACAACGCTTAGCATCATCACAACGGTCATGTTACAATATTAAATGTTATGGTCGGTTCTTGAAGGGTAGGAAGGACTCAAGTGCAGCCCTTTGTTGTGATGCTGCCGCACGTAGAAGAGATAACTGTTCCTTGAATGCTTCATCGAGGAGTTCATTTACCTACCATAAAACTACTCCCCATTAAAAGAACACATGTTACCATTTCTAAAGGAGACTCTAAAGCATAGGGTTTGTCTGGAAGCATCGGTGCTGGTCTGTGGGTGTAGTAGACAACAGGAGGCTGCTGCTGCTGGGGCTGGGGCTGTGAACAACAACAGCATATTCGATTTTGGCACGACGTGACCGGTGAAGCCGTCTGGTCGCTTATGCCGAGCTCTGGCGGGTCGTATTGTGTACCGATGCTTTGTGGTAGACCGTCAACCTGTACAAAGACCACTGATCGGACGATTGCTGTAGTAGCCGACCTGTATGCCGCATTCAAGGGAGTGTCGGACCCTCGGTGTGCTGCCAGAATGCCGCCGCCGACGCGCTGATCTCGGCGTTCGTAGTGACCGCGGTGTGGGTACTGTCCGCGTAATCGTGACGATGCCATAACGAGCGTTACCTTCCAAAAATGTTTGCGATATCTGCACGGTATCGCTGGAATCATCTTTCGGTCGAACGTCATCGACATCCGTCCCCATGGAGGACTCGTCCTCGAACGCGTCGTCAGCATAGCTCCGATGCCTACGGCAGCAGCAGCCTCGACACAGCCCGAACACCAATGGCCCTACGCTGGAGATATCGCAGAGATGGACTCAGTGAAGTCAGTTTTGCCTTCAACAAGGTCCTCGACGGACTGCCAAGGGGTGCCTTGCGATCGCCAACTTAATGCCTCACCACAATCCCCTTGGAATCGACCTCTTCCTCTATTGGTGGGGAAGTCGGCCTATGGCGTTCAATGGCGTTAAATGGTCGAATATTCTTTACCGATCATCATCATCGACATCGATGCTATCAATATGCTGCCGATTCCCCTCCGAGCGGTCATCATCAAATTCTTCCTCGGATGGCAACTCAAGTTCCTCGAATGCCATTATGCGAATTCCGGCGATCGCCGGCGGTGGTTTGGATGATACAGTCGGCTCTCTGAATCCATCCAGGGTCGAGCGCCACCGCCGCCGCACTGTGTGTTCTTTACTTCTCGTCTAATTCCTCGGTTGTATAGGGGCCAAGCGGGACAGACTGTTCGCTTTGTGACACCGAGTGCCTGTCGGGAAATTCTGGGATATTCAATGCTGAGGCGTCTCACGGGGAAGGTTGTTCCTCCTCAGATGATTGTTCTCGTGATGAGTTCAAGAAATCGGAGAACGTCTCGCTGATGTTGTCAGCGATCGGGGCAGAGTAACTGTCCTTTCCCTCGTGCTTCGACGACAAGTTCCCGAGACTCACCGGCGGCCTCGTGAATGATCGCTCATAGCCGGGCTTGCACTGGCGACCACAATCGGCGATCTTGCCTTCCCTCTAAGGGCGGTATGTCAATTCGTTATAATAAAACTCGTCGTACTTGTCCGGGTTGACAGTCGGTCGGACTCCCAGCAGGGAATCGCTACTACCGCGGTGGAGCGATCTCGAACTACTGGAGCTACGCGTTATCGTTACACCGTAACCACGCGCACTCTGACCGACCCGACTTCCTGGTGTTCGTGTGAGATCGACGGCGTAGGGATCTCCTGAAGACTCGTTGCAGATGACGTCAGAGATTCAGGGTTACCTTCGCCGTAGCGAGCCGCGAATGGATCGCTAAGGGTTTGGTTGCCGAACGGTGTTGGTGGAGAATAGGAGGGGGATTGGATCGAACCCGAGTGCCCCATTGGGGATGAGTAAGCCGTAGACGACCGTCCTACCGTTCGAGGCAGTGACATGGCCCTCAGGAAACGCTGCTGCGGCTGGCCTAGACGAGACAGGTAGGTGGTGTCACGTCACCGAGAATAATTTAAATTTTCTCAAGATAAAGCGTCAAAGCGATTGGCAAGAGCTACTCGCTCTTATGCCATGGACATCGTGATTGGACCTGTAATCAATAGACGAAGGTAAGTGCTCGAGTTTCCTGAGGGATTGGAATGAAACTCGTAAATCTTGCAATCTTGCAAAATCTTGCTTTTCCTTATAGTCGACACCCCTGTAGCGCATGCGTGCTAATTCTGTGTTCTGACGTATGCGCATACGCATGTCCACATCTATCGACCCCGCGAATCTTACTATCGAACATGATGATGGTACTGGTGACGTGAACCAGTCCTTAGATCGCTCTGCATTCGAACCACCAGCTGGTTATGGTGTAGACGAGCCTCGTGACTTGGCCTCTGGCCCCACAGAAGGGCTTTATCTTCCTGGTAACAGTCTCGATGGTACTGACTTCTTCCCTACCCTTGAAGGTCTTGATGAAGGTGAATCATTCCAGCCAGCTTCAAAGAGATCAAAGTTGAGCGGCTCTGTTGGGTTTATCGGTCATCAGCTATCCCTCCCTCAGAACGTCTCTGATGCTTCTCTGTCGGACTTGCAAGAGAACTCGGTGCTCCTTATGAAATTATTATCTTCAACCACCGACGATTCACTTGGTCCTAATCAGGCGATATATTCTGCATTAGTTGGTCTTGCTTCGGCTGGTGATACTTCTCGACCAACCTCAGGATCATCAAGTACGTCAACAGCCTCTGCCCTACCAACTAACAATAATGCATCTAACCCTCGAAAGCGGCCCTCACCGAGCAGATCTGGTAGTCAAAGCGGTCCGTCACTTCTACTTGGTCCGGAACTCTTTTCTGCGGTGAACCCTTCTACCAATAATTCGACCTCGCTCGCGGCGGCAGTGTCGACCCCGACGATCGGGCGCTCAGTGAAGGCAAGTCAGCCGCCCAGCATCCCAACTGGCAAATTCGCCGGAGCTCAGAACATTCCAAATGACGATGTAAACGGTCCTGTTAGAGTTGTACGTCGAGTTCATGGATGGGTTACTATATTACGTAACGGTGGAAGACAGGCCACTGGACCATATCGTCAAACAGTCCATCAATGTGTTGAGGATCAAAAGGAAGTACATAGACTAAGATCTGAAAGAGGTATGACTAATACAGAGGTTATGCAATTACTGGAACAAATGAAGCATGTGACTGATCGTCACCCTTCAACACTATTGATAAAAAAGCCAAAGAAGCTGGATTATATTGCTCCAGTTGGTGTTAGAAGAATGCATAAAGGTTTTAGAGCAAGTGTTAGAGTTAGTGGTAGAGAAGTATATGGTCCATTACGACATGATGTTACTGATGCTTCATGTGATAGACAAGAAATGATGAAATATCGTCATGCCGTTGATGCCCCTGGAATGAGAGCCTTTGTGAAGACTCTTCGTGACAGAGTTTATCCTCATCATCTTGGTGGTGAGAATACCAGAGTAATGCCAGCAGCGCCAGTCCACAATCAAGTATCTGATGATGGTATTCTATCTGGCTTGCCATCGTCAATTGCTAATATGGGCCATTCTCATGCAACACCTTTGTGAATGGCAAGTAACCTTTTTGGTATCTTTAGCACTATAACCTGATAATATCAATCTGTATTGTATCAGATTGTAATCTCTTTATTACATGTATCATTAAAAGGGACTTGGCGCCCTAGTGGGATGGTCAAGGTGTATATCAAAGCAGTAGCGTCGTCTCATTTTTGCACGGTTGATGCCCAGTTTTCCGTGTCGTATAATTTCATTGCCGTAATAGATAGTAGTAGAGGTACCAGTAGTAGGTTTCCCGCAAGGCTTTTCTACATCAATAACGGCGTCTTTTGAGTTTAACAGTATCGCGGCACACGGTATCAGTGGTATACGTTTGTAATGTCAGTACAAAGAGAGGTTACACGTAGAGTTCGCGAACACTTCACAACAGCAACAGCAATTGATGTGGTTGATATTGGTGATGAATGCACTGGAGCTAAGGTAAGCTAGGTTGTAGCAATCGACGGTTACAGCTTGTACAGCTACTCGATTAACTTACCGTAGGCCTGTCGTTCCCCGAAAGTTTGTATTTACTCTTTTTACGAAGTTTGCAATATGTCTACAAAAGGTTTAGCATAGTCCTCGCCAACCAGGGTACAACAAGTTGTACCAAGAAGGACCATAAGCCTCTTTTGGGTTCATCGACCGACTTACTATTGCGATTTGGAGAACAAATGTCAGAGCATGTCAGCGGGGCAGTTTGGGCCTACTTTTGTAGTCTTGTTGGGATTCTCTCAGGGAAGTAAATGTTTATAGTAGGCACGTAGTGGCTTAACTACTAGAAAATCATCATCAATGCTTTAGTCATGTAAGATTTCACTTCAGCTTCGAAGTTGAGTACATACCAGCGTTCAATGTTAACAGCGCTCGAATCTTCGGAAGCTTTATGCTGTCGAGCTATCTGGACTGCTTCGGGGGTGATTTCCGGGCGTTAAGTATGCATGAAATCTGATTTCGAAGATGCAGTTAACCTTCTCTTACTAAACCTCCTATTGCATTCATAAATGGTATCCTATCTGGGAGTTTGCTATTTCCAATCTAATGCTGATTCCTTTCAGTTGGCGGTTTTGGTAGTCGACCCGATATTCGAAGGAAAACCGGCGATTAAACGTCAACGCGAAGTGATAATAAAATAATAAATTAACTTTATTAATCATCGGGCAGGTTCAAGGACTATTGAAAGATCTTTTGGATTCTGGAGAGCTGCATGCGCTGACTATGCAGGTGATAGATGGGAAGGGATTGGTTACTGATGCTGCTGCTGCTGTCGGTGCTGCACATTGTTTGTTTAGACTCTTACGCCTTCACAGTGGGAAAAGAAACAGCACGAAGGAAAATGAAAGGGATGATACAGTGGTTTCCGTATTTATCAATTTAGGATTGGTTTTGGGTTACTGAAGGACTTAGACATTTCACAGTTGTTCTTTAAGATGTCAACAATTGTTAATAACACAAAAAGAGACAATTCCGAAACCACGCCGCCGAAGAGCGGGGTTGTCGATTTGCCGCATTTACTGTCTGTCTGCGTGAAAGCCGGTCAAGGAGCATCATCGATAATAATGGAGGTTTATCAGAAAGGATCGCTGGGTTTGATTGATAAAGGTTAAATAAGTTTATAGTATATTAAATTCTGCAAACGAATCGATTTTAGGCAACGGTATAGACTCGTTTACGGGAAGGCCGATGGATGATCCTCAAACTGAAGCTGATCGGAGAGCTGAAGCGTTCATTATTAATACTATAAAACATGAAGTAGAAGGGAATATTAAATGTATTACACTTAATAACGAAGATACCAAATCTGGATCCTAAGAGTTTGATTGGAGAAGAGAGTGAAGAAGGCGAGAGTAAAGATAACAAAAAAGAAGCAGAAGAGGCTGTTCAGAATGCTAATATTGAATCACATCTGGCGGTCAATGATTGTATATTTTCAAATGAAGTTTTAAAGAAGTGGCCGGATGAATTAAGTAAAGACTCGTATTCATGTTGTACTAATGAATTTGCTTACGTGTCAGGACTTGTACCGTCGTCATCGATTGCTTTATGGATTGACCCGCTAGATGGTACTGCAGAATTCACTCGAGGGCATTTGGAGAGTGTTACAACATTAATTGGTAGTTTAATAATAGTAAGATGATAATTATTAATAAGCAAGGTATAAGTATTGATGGTAAATCAACAGCTGGTGTTATTGTGAAGCTAATAGGGAGTGAAACATTCCTTGGAGTTGTTGGTGTTGGTGATTTCCACGCAGTTCCTGGACAAGGAAATCTAGAAACGATTAATAGGCCGAAGAGAGCTGAGGAAGATTATCAAGAAGAAGGTTTAAGAGTTTGTACCACACGGTAACTTGAAGTTAATAATAATTTTATTATTTAATTCATCAGGACTAAAACTGCTCCGGTAGTAGTTGCAGCATTCGATAATCTGGGCCCAAAGACAGTCACTTTAAAGCACGGTGGGGCCGGCAGGAAATTTTTGGATGTTCTCACTGGCGTGGCCGATGCGTAAGTTGGTATTGGAAGGTAGGAGAGTGGTTATATTAGATATCTTTATCCAAGACCAGGCACTAAAAGGTGGGACAGTTGTGCTGGTAAGAATATTATAAAAGTGTTGTTGCCAACACTGATTTTAGGTGAAGCATTGTTAACAGCTATTGGTGGTAATGTTACTGATGCTATTGGGAATAGAATTGAATATAAAATATATTATAAGAATGACCAGAGACCAGAGGGTCAGCAGGAGCAGCAGCTCACCAATGGTGCTGATTGTGAACATCCTTATTTGAATGGTTATGGTATTGTTGCTAGTATACGAGGGTGAGTTATCTATATTATTCATTATTATGCAATATTTTATCAGATCGGACTTCCATTATAATAAGCTCTTACCCGCCGTCTACAAAGCTGTTGCCGATTATGCTCCTCAATTCCCATTGTCGGAGGAACGAAAATCAGAAGCATCATCACTCACTGCCTGATAATGATAATCATCATCTTCAGTCTTCTTAAGACACTGTGGTTGTCTAGTGCCAACCTCGTTGCGGAGTGGCCACTATTGCTAGCGTTTCGCTCTACACGACAGCTGTTGTGTTAACATGGTCAACGTTCAAGTGAGCTCCTACTACTCTAAAAGAAGAAGGATGTTTGCCAAGAAAAACTTTAGCAGGATTTCGTGCCAAACAAACTTCACAAGGAACTCAAACTCACCCCTCTTCCAAAACAAGTCCGATGGTTGAGGGGAGTAAACGACAACGTAAGAACATCTTGTACAACGAAAGTCACCAGTACATCGTCCCTACAGTGGGACTGAAGAGAGAACACTCTTATAGGGATATCATGCATTGGGAGAGACGGAGAAGTTCCAGTGTTGCGAAATGACCGGTCTTGAAGTACATTGGCGATCATGGTGGTGTCAACTCTAAGAGTTCACATAAGAGATACTCCCGTGAGGTGGCAATTTTAGGTTCACGTCAGGTTGTCATCCGTAAAGGGTGCAAAATAAGACAAGTAGAACCCGTGATGTGTTGTAAAACCGATGAGTGTGGGAGGGAGTTCTAGATTCCCGTGCCGGTACTAGCGGCCAACTAGCGGATCGTAGTAACAACGACAGGTAGGACAACTCCTACGTGAAGCAGACGGCAGCCTGGGAGACCTAAGCTCAGGCGTAACCAAACCTAAGTGGCAGCGAGGCACCAACGACAGTGCTTCAATTTGAATCACTGTCTTTATCCACCGCAAAGTACGTTAGCCACTGTGAGCCATCGCGAAAAAACATTCTTCTGTTCAATGCGTGGGGCATTGGAGCTGTGCTGGTGTCGCTGGCGTGCCGTTGAGCTAACACGTAGTGACATCAGTACGGGATTTTGGATTTTCGACGTAACCCATGAGCACCAACCAACACAACACGCCGCCCATTTCCCTGTGATATCAAACATTGGCGATTCGCGTGGGATGGGGTACTGAGCACCCGGTGAACTGTGATGGAGTATGGGACGCATAATATGCGTAATTTCGAACTGCATTGATGACACTTCCTTCTCAACGTGTTTTGTAGGCTGCACCTGTTCGGGTAGCATGATTGATTTCCCCAAGTCTTTCAGTACTATTTAAGGCTGGGATTCGTGAAATGAAATTAGTTTTTCATTGAAACCTACTGGAGGTGCATGGATTCAATTCACATTTTCAGTGAATGAATATCTAATGCTCCTCGTAAAACTTCCAAATTCGGTTTCCCGTTGATAATAACGACTTTTACTTCGTTTCGAGCTCAACTGAATATCGTCAAGTGAATACGACTATACATTCAAAGTCCACCCAATTTCAGTAACCGAAACACAGACTTGAGCAAACTAAGATTAATCATGTTCGATAAATCTTGATAAGTCTTGCAGTCTTGAAATCCCTTGGGACCTGTGCGTTCCACGTGCATGCGTGCCGCCCTCATTCTACGTTGTCTTGCGTACATTACCGCGCTTATGGTGAGTTCTCCACGCAATCGTAGAGACGAAGGGACTAAGGGTGGTATTGGTAAAAATAAGCGTCGCTCTCAGAAGTCTATAACTGGGGGTCTTGGTGGGGAAGAATACTTACATGCAAATGGACATAGTTTAAGTGTCACTGATCTTCCCCCTTCTCTTGGTGGTATTGGTTATGCGGCACCTTTTGAGGTTGTTAATCGATCATTCAATAGAAATGATTGTTTGGATGGTTTCCTATCAAGAACAATTGATGATAGTTTTGGTATAAGAGATAATGGTGGTCAAACTATACATGGTAAAATTGGTCTGTCATCATCATCAACACCATCATCATCAAATAACGATGATTCAACTTTATTGATGAGATTACTTTCTTCAGCATCAAATAATGTGAGCTCTGAGATATCTTGTTTAAATAATACAAATCATATTATAACAAACTCCTCAATGTGGGGGGATACATCAACATCATCAACAACTAGTCAAACTAGAATACCATTAACAGTACCTGGTTTTATTAATTGTGATGGATTTAATTCTACCGGAGGAGGAGGTGGAAATTATCAACTATCAAATCGGATATCAGATTTTAGAGATCAGAATACCAACTTCTCTACACTCTCCACTTCCGTTGGTTATCATCCTTCATTCAATAATATTTCGGTATTTACACCAACTGTTGGACATCATCATCCTCATCAACAACAGCAACAACCACAGTCAGAAGGTTTGTTGAATAATAATAATAATATTGTTGTTGGTAGAATAGCATCTGGTCGTAATATTGTAAATGATGATTCTAATGGTC
>JAAPAO010000225.1:6494-50372 GCA_013115145.1 Perkinsus chesapeaki
TATATACTAATATATCCATTATATATAATAATATATCCATTATATATACTAATATATCCATTATATATACTAATAATAATAATGGATAATAGTTGAATGGTGTAATATTAAGTATGACTTATTATTATATAAACGTAAAAGTCATTAGAATTGGCTGACATCTCGGCAATACTAATGTAATTCTCTTCGGTGTCGTTGTTATTCGCTTATCATTTGTGGACCGATTCCCACGGGATATATGAAACTTGGTATTAGTAGCATCAAACCACATAAACTTTATCTCCCAGGTAGATGTATAACTTCTTTTGTATCCTATAGTTGATAGTGACGTAACAGTAAAGATGAGTTCATAGTGCAGTGCTATCAGCATTGCTGTTAGCATCTGCGTGATGGTTAATGTTGTATGCTGATGATTGTCTTCATCCGGCCTTTGCTGTTGAGTAGGTTAGGGATGGTATTCAGTCAAGCAGCGGAGATAAGGAAGGCTAATAAGGACTTGGAGGTGATTACCAGTTGCTGGGGGGGATAAGGGTTTGGTTTAAGGAGCGATTGGGGAGGGAGAGAGAAGAGTGGCAGCGGCTGGTGAAGGGAATGAAGGAGAGTCATGTGGAGAGTATGCGGCAATTGCGACAGGAAATTGGGGAGCAGTCGATTCACGCGGTTGAGAAGGTCCGCCAGCTTAACCAGGTGATGCGACAGGGCGTGGGTTCGATCCTTGCACATGTCATTTTTAGTTCGGAGAGCGAGTCATGTCGGAGCTGACCGAGTTGCAAGAGCATCTTTCAATGGTAGACAGTTCTTGTGCAACTCTCCTCCACCTCGGCCGTCAGGTTCGACAAAGCGATTCGCTCAGCGCGTTGGCACCATTAATGGTGGGAGAAAGCACCACTAGTCTGCCGCCTATACCGCAGTCGAGGAAAAGCTCTTGATGGGAAGCATGGTCGGATATGGTGTAGCATTATTATTGATAGTTGTTGGGTTTGGGGGGAGGGGAATGATTAATAGTTGTTGCTGTTATTTTAAATGTTGGAATTGAGCAGTGTATCCGGATTGAGGACAGCGGCGGCTTTGTTGCGATCAAGTGGCATAGTGTTGAATCAAATACCGATTGGAGGAGTGTTGGCAGAGGCGGCTGAAAGGTAATAAGGGTATTAATAAAGATAGGTGTATTAATAAAGATAGGGGTATCAATGAAGATAGGGGTATTAATAAAGATAGGTGTATTAATAAAGATAAGGGTATTAATAAAGATAGGGGTATTAATAAAGATAGGGGTATTAATAAAGATAAGGGTATTAATAAAGATAGGGGTATTAATAAAGATAAGGGTATTAATAAAGATAGGGGTATCAATGAAGATAAGGGTATTAATAAAGATAGGGGTATCAATGAAGATATCAGTTTAAATAAGGATTGTTTTGTTTTTATACTTTTGCTTTTGTGTGTTCCTTCTATTGAGATAATATTAAACTGCAAAGAGCCGCTCTTAAACATTACTATGTATATTCGTTTGTATCATCTTCATCTGAGTAGTCCAGCATTAGCATGACTATTGATCAAGCCGCTGCTATTACCTTACAATGGCAGTAAACTAGCTTATCTATCCAAAGCACCTTTTAACCTCTTAGTGGCTGTTTTATGAGTTGGTCTTGCCTTTAGTATTTGCTCTAACGATTTGGAGGCAGAACGCCGGCGAAGGGTGACGGCTGAAGTTGTAGGGATCGATAACTCGCTTATGCCCCCAGTGGAGCAGTACATGCATAAAAAGGTAGAAGCGAATTCTCGCGCGCCGCGAAATTATAATATGTTTCAGCGCTTGATAGGAGCGGTGCGGCCGTTGTTGGAGGGTAGATTGGGAGGCTCACTGGTGACCTTCGGTTCGTGTGAGAATGGATTCTGGGTGAATGGGTCGGATATAGATGCTTGTATGGTATTGAAGAATGCCAGGACAAAACAGGTTATAGGGGAAGGGTGGAAAGAGGGAGTGGGAAAGAATTAAAAGAGGTTTTGGGAGCGGGTATATAGCAGATGCTTTGCGCTCGGTCTGGGGGCAGCAGCGCGAAATGGCCGGGGCAATAGTATTATACTTTATGGTAATGAAAAATGCAAGGACAAAACAGGTTATAGGGGAAGGGAGAGAATTAAATGGAGATAGCAGCTTATGGGAACGGGTCTTGAGTAGATTCATCGTGCTCGGATTGGGCGAAGCAGCGCGAAATGGAGGGGACAATAGTATTGTGATTCAGAGGACAAGTGTGGGGTTCGTTACGGCTTTTTTGGGCAGCTTTGTGTCTATAGTACTTGGCATCCATAAGTTATCATTTGCTGGCTCAGATTTGTGTATCTAAGCTTCAAGCGATAAAATCAGCATTGAACCGATTGACTATGGCATCCCCATCTGATGCAGCTAAGGATGTAGCGCGGGTTATGCTAATACGGGGAGCGAGAGTACCGGTGGCTAAGGTATTTGATAGTGAAGGAAAGAATGTAATAGGGAGGGAGGAGGCGAGGGGTTACTGTACTACTCCAGCGGTTGATAGCATTACGTATTATTTCTGGAGCATCTCAGTGGGTAGGTGGAATTGATAGGGTTTGATGATCTTATATAGGTATTGGATATATCTATTAACAATACAGTGGCTATTGAGAATTCACAGTTAGTAGCGGTATGGACTGATTTAGATCATAGAGTTCGGACATTGGGAAGGTAAGGGGAAGGAGGCGGAGGCTGGCAGGATTATGCTCACTTTTAATTGAACGTCACCGTTAGTTGTTCAATATGCTTTTGTAGGGTTATAAAGTATTGGGCAAAACGAAGGCAGATTAATAATAGGAGCCAAGGCACATTTTCAACGGTGAGAGGCATGGCTGGGAAATAGTACGGATTGGTGTTGTCTCAGTACACACTAATACTGCAGTTAGTTTATTTATTGCAAACCCGACAAAAGCATCCGATTTTGCCGTTATATAGGGATATGGAGCTATTCGCTACGGCTGAAGAGGAGAGCAGTGAAGGTATTAAGGGAAAGAAGAGAGTGCCATGGGATGGATCAATTGGTTTGGCTTGGCGGCTGAACGACTATGGAACAACTGTGGTTCGATCCCTGCATGCCTCGTTTTTCCAGGCGAAGATGGGTCGGGTGGCGATCAGATAGAATCTGTGGAGGCCGAGACTGACGGGGAGAGTGTTACGGTTGCTGGCAATAGTGCAGATGCGTCCCACAGTGAAGGTGAGTAGCCGGCGATCGGTGTCCTGGGGAATTGTTAGTAGGCTGGAGCGATATGGATGGAACGTTGCGACCACTGCCGTTCATGACTAATCGAGAGGAGATATTTGCAAAGTGCGAGGAGCTTGGGAATAACTCGGAGTCGGTTGGGGAGCTGCTCATGGCATTTTTTGAGCTTTATGGGAGTGAGAGGATGGCAGGGGGAGCGGAGGTAGGGAGGAGGGAGCGGTATGGTTTACTAGTGTTTTGTGATACAAAAATCGTATATATATGTGTTGGGTTACCCCATAGGGTACAATAGAGTGAGTTTTGAGTAAAGGCATACAGTGCGTTCGCGTTTGTTGGGCAAGTCGCTAAAATTGGAATGATGAAACTGAAGTGAGACCTTGAGTACTGTAGCTACTTGACAAGAGGAATCGATTGGTATGGTAATATTAGGAGGGGTTATTGGAGGGAGCGGTAGGAAATATTGGCATTATGCTATGTGTATGGATCTAAACATAGCATTGAGCGAAGGTATATGGTCATATTAGGAGCATTGGTGGGAGAGAACGGTATGAACTCGGTCTGGTCGAGATTTCCTGTCCGGTATGATAATCCATAGCTTATCCTTTGAAGGTGCTCTGTTACGATGGTTCAATAAACTACTTTGAGGATAAAGAGGAAGTGACAGGAGGACAGTGTGGGGAGGAGGAAGGAACAGTACCACAGCAGCAGCCACAGGAGCATGTGTTGGTGATGAGATGCCCAATTAGCAAGAAGGATGTTAATCCGATGAACAGGGCGGTTTGGGAGGTAATAAGAGAGGGGGGAATAGTTGGATGTTAGTAGTAGGTATTACATGGTGAATTTGTAAGGGCACATAGCATGCTTTTGGAAGGGGCTACATTGGATGAGGTAATAGAGGAAAGAGTGGTATGAGGGGGGAGGGCTGGGGAGGGGGTGTTAAAGTTTATATGGGAACTTGTATACAAAGAAGTGTTGCGATAATCTTCCATTGTACTTAAGGGTGATGGTCCTATTGTCGAAAGATTGGTATTGTTTATCTTGAGATTCACTTCATTACAATATCTGGGTTCTCTACTTCAATGTGGTTCTATTAGTAGGTATGTGAGCCAGCTGAGGAATCACCTTTGACGGTTCGAAGGCGCCGTAGACAGGAGGAGAGAAGGCAGGCAAAAGCAGCAGAGGAAAGTGGGGATAGGGGCGGATCATCGCAGAACTTCAAATTTAGCTGTGATAGAATCAACCTATCGACATTTCTAGTGCTTTCCCGGGAATTGATTCGTGTCGGCCCAGTTGTATACAGTGCTGAGTCTCTTTACGGTGAGATAGCGAACTCCTCAGGTGAATTGATTGGAGAAAAAGACGGTATGACAGCAGCGAAGCATGTAGCCCCGTTGCCGCCCCCTCCACCACTGCCAGTGTCCCGATCGTCGGCCGGCAGTCTGCCGCCATTACCGCCATCGTTAATGAAGATGATGCATGGTGTTGTATGAGGTTAATAGGATATTCATTATAGGCTACATTTTACATGGTTTCGGATATATCGTGTTTCTGATGGGCTTTCTTGAGTGCATTGTTGCGTGCTTGGGCTTGAGGCTCCATATGGGAAAGGAGGGTGTGCCAGTGGTTTTATGTAGCAGCATGCCGATGGTAACATACGTATTGACGTGTCCAGCTCAGCTGATGGAATATGGAATGCATCTCTGTCTGTAATCAGTATTCTATCAGATTGCGGTATAATGTGATATCATTATAGAGTATGTTCACTTTGTGTGTGCCTGAATGAGGTGTACATGGTAATATACAGTATTAAGGGATATGCGGGATGGGATATGTATTTAGAAAAGTATAATATTGAAAAGTACTGGGATATAATTTTGCTGATTGCATGTCATGGTAGCTTCTTCGAGGGACACTCTTTTTATAGAAGACTTCTACAGTTTATAAGAATAAAAAAATTGTGTATCCGTGAAGTGAAGCCTTTTCGAGCACGGTAAAGTTAGCATACTTTGCTTTCAGCTTGTTGTTGTTTTACTTGTTGTTCCTTTACTCATGCCTGCTAATGTGCAAGCTCGGGATATCTTAGAGTGTCCAGAATGCAAAGGGAAGACACAAATAGTAGTGGACTATGCTCAAGGTCATACAGAGTTAATGGGTATCGGTTGTAGATGGAGTTCTCAGAGACTTGCCACTCTTACTTTCGTTTCGACCGGAAGTTGTTGATTTGCCTGTTTTCGTTCATTTTTACTGTAGGCACTTGGATGATAGTATGCCTTGTGTGTAAAGTACAGAGGATAATTCTGTATACACTATGCCGATTGTATCTAGTGCATTTATCTGTTTTATCAAACCTTATTTAGTAGCCTATTACAGAATGACAGATGATCAGTCTGAGATATAAATCTAATAATTATTACTTTCGTTTGCCTTCCTATCAGAAAGTTGCATTTTCCTATTCGGCCTTGCAATTCCTTTTCATGCCTTTCCACATAGGTGAATAATCCTCTATCTGTTGTATAGCTATATGTGATGATATAAGCTATAATGTATGAACATAGAATGTATAGTTTTATAAATATACATACTAGTATCATACATACCATGTATATCTACACTTCATAGGGACTTGTCTACGAGTTAGGCACTGAGCCCGCAGCTATACTTCTACACTGGCTACTTTTTGCCTGGTAAGAGGAGGAGTGCTGCCGCCCGAGAAAAATATATATGTACATATGTCGTATGGTATTACACTTATTTCTTGGATCAGTACACTTGGATAGATGAAGATATTAATATTTTCTGTCATAACATTATATTATGTAGGTTCGGTCATATGCCGTAACTGTGGGTTGATCCTGGAGATGTCATGCATCGATGATTCTCAAGAATGGCGGACGTTCTCGGATAGTAGCGGTCCTGATAGGAACCGTGTCGGCGGCACCACTAATAATATGCTTCATTCAGGAGGCTTGGGAACCAGTGTTGGTAGTAAGGGCGGCGGCTTGTTGTAGTGTGCGTTTTGTAGAGTGTTGGCCTTGGCTTAGCTGAGCTATCACATTTTTGTTACTAAATCGCCGTATAAGATACACTTGTTGATGCTGGTAGGCGTTGTATAAATCGACTGGTTCAAGTTTTGCGGAATGTCTTTGATACTCCTTTTTCTCCTCGGCGTTGCGCAGGAAGCAACATCAATGTGAAAAATGCTACTGGGTATGTGGCCAAGGGACAAGGTCACTTGTGTGATTGTTATTCGCATAAATTCTACATTTTTTGTCATATTTCCCACGTGCCCTATCAGGTTTTGGTAATAGTAGATTAGCACGCACGCACATGATGGCTGTTAATAGTGATAATGTTGACCGTACTCTTAATAAGGGTCATAAGATACTGCGAGATATCATGGATGCATTGGCCTTACCGGATAATATATATACAAGATGTTGCCAGGTAATAATAGGGACTGTTTTAGCGGTAAGAATACGAATGTATTTTTTTGAAAAATATTGAGACTACTTCGGACCACTCTTAAATTGTCTGTGGAATATCCTCACCAATGCGCCGCGATAAATGCTCCTTTGGCGAATCGTTTGGAATTTTCGGAAATTTTCCCGGATTTTTCCAAGCGCACTGATACACGTGAAGATTGCAGCTCAACGGCGAAAGCTACCTCTGCTGTTATAGTAGCGCACAGTGGCTTAGCACTTTACAGTTTTTACAGACGCTAACTGTTAGTGAAGCCAGTCATGTTAGAAGAAAACTACAGGAATTTCGGGAATTTACGGGTCTTGCGTCACGCAATTTCTTGAATAGTTGAGATTTTGTGATCTATGGTACGAACCTAGTGTGAATAATACAGGTTTCAGATGGGTGGAAATAAGTAATGCAGAGAGTGTTTTAGATACTAAAACAAATGGATGATAATGGCTTACTGAAGGGCAAGACTAATTATCCTTGGCTATTGGCTGTTACATATATGGCATGTAGACAAGAAGGTGCGGGTAGAAGTATTAAGGAGATATTAGCAGCACAACCTACTGTTAAGGTAACACCTAAGTATATTATTAATTATATAATGTGAATAATATCCTCTATTGTCCCTGTTATTCCCTGTTACTCCCTGTTACTCCCTGTTACTCCCTGTTACTCCCTGTTACTCCCTGTTACTCCCTGTTACTCCCTGTTATTCCCTGTTACTCCCTGTTACTCCCTGTTACTCCCTGTTATTCCCTGTTACTCCCTGTTACTCCCTGATATTTAATGATTTCTATAATGGTCCCCGATTATTTTCTATTATTCCCCTCTATACTCATACTGATACCCCTGCAAGCATCGACTGCATCATTATTAATCCTCTCTCACTAGAAGCTCCGCCCCTGTTAGGATAAAGAAGTGGCCAAGAACTTCTGGCGTCTAGAGAAGATGCTCCAGAAGGCATCTGTCCAAGAGGCTCGCAGTGCTTCTGGTGGAGGTCCAGTCTCTGGTGCGAAGGTCGGGGCAGCTGGAGCTGTGGCTGGTGATAGCTTTATGCCCCGATACTGCAATAGATTGGGTATTCCCGAGTGTGAGAGGGCAGCAGATCATGTGGCGATGCAAGCGGGTAAGGAAGGAGGTTGGCAGTTGGCCGCAAGGTGATGTGTAGGAAGGGGGGCTATCAGATTAAAATGGTAATTGAATTATGATTGAGGACATTCCACCTTTTCTGTCATGTCTTCAATAATTAAGACTTCTTCCATTTCACATCGGAGCTACTGGACACCCTTTAGTGATACAATTATACATTATTATTCGTAATTTAGTGATAGTGTTGAGCTTTTTGTGATTGTCTGTGTGATAGACATGCTTTCTGACACCTCTAGCTTCTGCTGCTGTTGTTAATAATTTGATTACATTATGTTTATGATAGGTCGTTATGGTTTGATTGGTTCACGTAACCCCTCAGCAGTGGCGGCAGGAGCTCTATTCGCGGTGGCCTACGCTATGAATGTGCCCAAGAAACCAACGCTAGACGCAGTAAGAAACAGCCGGTTTAGATTGTTATTGAATTTTGTGGCGCGCGGTTTTTTATCAGTTATCGGCTGTTTCACAGTGTAGCGTGAACATGATACGGCAAAGCTATTTGACTTTGCGGCCCCATCTCAATCGGTTGCTGCCTACCGGCTTTGTGGTTAAGGTTCCCGGAGGTCTTGCCGGCATGCCAGCTTGATCTATTAATAGTATTATATACTGTCACAATTGTCACATACAGACGTTTCACAGAAGGCTGATGGTTAGCGTTGGGAAAGGGGAGACGGGGAGGGATGACAAATAAGCTGTTTGGGATTATCGAATAAACAGTTATGCTGGAGGATGGCCGAATTAATTAAAATGTATCTTTTATGTAGAGACGGCAGTAGGAGGTGTGTATGATCGTCGTTGCGGTCCTGCTGTTATTCGCTGGTCGAGCGGTTGAATTTTAGTTGTATATCTAGATTTGTTTTAGTTCAACCAGCTCGAGATTATAGCTTCATCTTGGCCATCAACAAGCTGGTATGGCTGTTATTAGTTATTTCTCTTTATGTCACCTCGACGACGCCGTAGAGGCCAGGCGAGCAATCAGAGGTCTAAGAAGCGGCCGAAGAGGCCAGAGGAAGGGGAGGACCATTCTATAGCTAGGAGAGCGCTGCCGGTAAAAGGGGATACTTCTATGTTAATTTAGTGATTATTAGCAGTGCGGTTATTGGCCCTGCAGTGGCGTGTAGCCATTGGGGATGCATGTGGACACGGCGAGGATCCTTGCGTTGAATTTTGTGGAATCCCGTTACGTGGAGAATTATCGCTTGTTTTAGTCTTGGTATTTGACAGTTGCAGGCGTGAATTATTATTTCACGCGCCGCGAAATAGTTTATCTTGCAGGTGTCTGGGGCGCCATATGAGCCTAGAGAGGGTGAAGCGTCCTGTTTCGAGGACATGCCAGATGACGCTAATGAGTATCTTAAGAGGGTTATGCACCAAAGGTCTTCGGGGCCACAAAGTATTAGTGTCGACATGTCATCGGAAAGGGTGGATGCTGAAGATGATGATGGGAGTAAGCATCCTAGGGGTTATTCTTAATAATGGTTATAACTCATGATGCAAAGGTTGACGATTAAATGATATGTATCAATAAGTACAGAGAGTAGGAATGCCGCTATGCACGTTTAGCTGTTAGTTGGTCATGCGCATTGGGCCTATGCATAGGGGCCTTGGGCATTGTTATTTTCCTATGAAGTAGTAAACAGATTTAACGGTATTTAACGGTGTTGTTGTTATTATTATACGTTTTGTGCGCATGTGCATGGGCTGACTAGGATTCGACCCTTTTTGCGCCCGGTGTTGTGTGGATTCTCGAGTCTCAGTATTTTCACGGTCGGATGGGTAGATCTTCTTCGCCTTCTTGGGCTGCGTCATGCCCTGTAGCCGTCTCCTCTGCATTAATCGCACCAATACGACTTGTCGCTTGCACCAATGCCATCGGTTTGGTTAGGCGCCTGCTGTTAGGAGCTCATTTTATCGCTCCACACTATGTAGTAGTGCATACATGTAGTCATGCTCATCAATAAAAAGTTTTCACGCAAAACAAGGCACATATTGGTAATTGTGATGATTCCTATCACCAAGGTTGTGGTTAGGTCGGTCTATATCTTCATTTGCTTCCTTCATATGTGTGGATACTCCCATATTACCGGCTAACTACCGTCATGGTGTTAAGGACTCGGAGGAGGTGGAAGAATGGCTGAAGGAATTCAGAGAGCTACGGGAGAGGATGATGGATGCGGCGGATTCAAGGCAAAACGAAGAGGTAGGATTTCGTGGCGAGTGACGCTTTGGTGAGAAATTAAACGGTTTGTAATAGATTTATCTAACTCATGCGGTTTTAAATACTAGTAATCATCACACCGGCGATAGATGAAGATAATCAATTCAAAGGGGGGAAAGTTATGATGATAATAATGTACAACCTTGCTAACCAAAGCTTGCGAAACTTAATAGGAACTGAGATGCAAGAAGACAAGTTACTGTATATAGCAAATACCATAGAGCCGCCCGACGCAATGAAATTATTTCTATTTGTCCGATTCCTCGGTGACGTTGTGGCATGTGGAATTTCAACCACGATGAGCGAAAATGTATAGGTATGTAATCATGTAAGAAATAGATACACTGTTCATTTTGAGGACTTCAAAGGCTCTGCTATGCTCGATGGTGTTGTTAATCGATACCGACGTTTTCAGATAATTTTTACGGCCCCTCCTAATCTTAGCTCATCATCTTGCTCCTCCTCTACCGGTCCTGAGAAGTGGAGTGATTCCTACTTTATTGAGCTTGGTGCTCCAACTGAGGATGTTGTGGTGGAGATAGATTCAGCAGGAGCAGTAGTTGGCCTGGAGACTGTAGCTAAAGCTATTGGCAGGACGGCCAGAGTGAGGGGGGAAGAGGCTGGTGACCTTCATGACCAATCGGAACATTTTACCATTCTCATAAGACAGTTTTTAGGACATACTTGAGTTAAACAAAGCAATCCCCTCTACCTCTTGTTCTCTCTCTAATGTCCTTGTATGAACACCACGCACGACTTCCCTTTTAGGATCGTTTAATGCTTGTCCATCTCGATGGGTTTTAGATTCGCTGTGTTATATGTTAAGTTATGTGTCATTCTGGCAGATATCTCGATCTAGACAGAGAAGGCCTGCTGGAGATCTATCATTTGTTGAATGGTGCATCTGGTGTTATGCATTGATGTTGAGGATAGAGCATCCGCTGATGGCCAGTACTGCTAGTGATATGCAAATGGTAAGGGGTGAGGATAGTCCCAGCAGCAGTGAGGGAATTAGCAGCGGATATAGCAAAGCGCTAAGTTTGAAGGAGTTTATAATGTGTTATCGCTCTTGTTGACGTCGAACTGACGCAGAACACGACCGCTCAAGTCCCACCACTTGAACCAGGGGGTATAGTTGTACTTTCACTACGACCACAGAACCAGTCGTACCTGTCGAGTATTAGGGGTACTTCGGCTCATAGGGCAGCGTATCTGACAATAATCTATGATAGGAAAAACAGTATGCAATTGAATCTACAATTGGAACAACTTCGACTCATTTTATCTTTGACCAGATCCTAGCATCTCTCCAACGGTACGTCCTCTGTCCACAGTTGTCACCATCTGAGGTTCCCCCCGAGGCCACCGAGTGGGCCGTAAGGCATGGGCGTCTGGTAGCAAGTGTGATTCATGATGAGTTTCGCCAATATAGCGGAGTGGACGATCGAGCTCTTTGTGGCCATCAAGTTCCGTAGTGATTTCGTTTTCTATATAAGGTGTTGTTGCGTAGAGCAGGAGGTCCCAGGTTCGATCCTCGGCAGGTGTATTTTCTTATGTGCCCTTTTCGTGCCTTCTGCCTCTTCGTGGCTGCCCTAGGTGCTATGGGCATCACTTGGTTTACTATGAATAAAATAAACCTCATGAAGAGCTCCTCATCACTGGAAGGGGCTGAAGACACCGCCAAAGTTGCCGTTAAGGAGGAGTCCCTAGTAAGCATCATCACCATTTGCCTCTAAATGCCTCCTATTTGTGACACAGCAAAATTGGTGTATTATGTTATGTATAATAATGAACAATATATTGTCATACAGTGTATTCTGAAAATAGAAACCTCGAAACCGTTTCATAGGATTTCTCTTTCCATCACTGTCAACCTCTCAACGGTCTACAATTACCTCTATTATTTCACAGAGCTTTCTTTCAGTACCGAGCGTTGGCCAAACGTATTGGCATTGCCCTTCTAGTGGCATTCCACTGTGACCTTATAATGCGACTGGGCTATACCCAATGTAAGTTTGCCCCAGTGCAGTGGCCCTGCTCTAGTGCTCTTAGGTGCCCTGGGATTCGTATCCGATGCCCACTCGTGGTTGCTCAATACAGTCAAAGCTCTCTGAGCATACGCCGTTGTCTACTTCGGTCCTCACTGCGCATTCTGTATTGGCCGCGTTGGTCTCGTCAAGTTGTCCATGCGTTAAAATCGCTCGGGGCACTGCGGAATTGTTGACTCTGTTAAGTGTCTTGCAGATGCCTTTACCTCCTTCAGTAGCATTCTAGCTCCTCCTCTGTGGTGTTAAACGCAGGGTGAATCCTTTTCTGACACCTCTAGCTGTGAATATCTTCTTTCTCTATCATGAGCGCTACCCCGTCGCCCTCCTCATCATCGGGACCTGAGAGGTGCTCTCCTGATATTCACCTCAATGAGTCCGAGGTAAGCTCTGCGCACTGGAGCTTGTCGCGTGCAGCGTTCCATACCGACCAGTCCTCCTCCTCGGTTATGCTGCCTGATGTTTGCTTCTCCCCCTCGGCTGTTGGTGCTTTGCCCTCGGTAAGCCTGGGCTGGCTCCTGGTGGTTATAGTGCTATTAGGGATCGAACAGGATGCTCAGCCCAGCGGCTAACATGCCACGTCGACCATCTAGTGGGTCGATCGTCCATGATTTGATGAGCCCACAAGTAGGCCATCTAAGTCCTCCTTCCGCCTTTGGTATTACCATTAGGTGTCATCTCAGTGGTCGTCAGCAGCCCTCGGTTTGCAGCCCACTCTATTGCCGGAATCAGCCTGTCCAAACAGAGCACAGCCAATGTCCATTGGTGAGACCTACAGCGGTGAAGATTCGCCTACTTTGAGGATTTCTGACACCTCTAGCGGTGGAGAGCGTCTCACCTGTAAGCATTTCTCACGTTGCAAACCACTTGCACTCTCTATATCTTAGTACCCGAGGCTATCGCTCCGCCTTCGCGTCCAGCCTCCTTCATGTTGAGGCCATTCGTTATTGGTGTGTGTGGAGGTGGGTCTTCACATTGCTAAAGTCAAGTTGAGTTTTCGCGCCTCAGGAACAGCGTCAGGAAAGACAACCGTTTGCAATCAACTGGAAGGTGGAAGGTTCTCGCTGCATCGCCTCGCATTTTGTTTTGTTCAGCTCTGTTGGCCGATGAGGATGTCGGCTTCCTTCCGAGCGATGCCTTTTACAAGGTGAGGATGTGTTCCGCGATGTTCGTAAAACATGAAAAAATGAATTCGAAATGATTCGTGGGATTTCAATCTTGACGGTGTTAAAAGCCCTTTGAGAGGTGTAGTGATTTAGGTGTATTGTAACGCGCATCTGCATAAACAATGTAACTTAATACGGACTGTTGTAGTCAACCATAACAGACCTCTTCACGTGGCCCGGAGTGTTGAGCCCAGGTCGCGGGATAACCATAGACTCTGCAGCATCTTGCCCAGATGCTGGCACGCTTTGCTGCAAAGCGTGCAAAGCCTCTGCAGAACCTCAACAATCTCCCAGGCGCGGTTCATAAGGATATTTTTCGGCTCGGGAAATACACAAAGTGTATCATGAGATATTAGAGTGATATAGTATAATACAATGAACGCATCGTGTATAATGGAGGCTGAATAGAAATATGAATGATGTTTTCAGAATCTTAATGAAGAGGAAAAGAAGAAGGCGTATGCTGGAGATTTCGATTTTGATTCCCCGGACGCCATAGATTTCGAGGAGCTCAAACAGTGCGTTAGAGACTTGCGGTAGGGTTAGTCGTGTCGATTCCGACGAGAAGATCATGTGACAGGTCGTGGCATGATGTCCATATACCATTATATGATTTCACTAGGCATACAAGGAAAGAGGAGACAACTACACTCAAGGCACATCAGGTAGGAAAGTATCTTAGCTTGATCAGTGCAAGATATGCATGAGGTTAAGCTGGGCTTGGTTAGGTTATTATCGTTGAGGGAATTCTCATTTTCAACGACCCAGAGTTACGGGATTTGATGGACTTGAAGATTTTTGGTGATTAATTTTACTCCAACTAATTCCCTTCAATATCTTTCTCAGTCGAATGTGATGCTGACATCCGATTAGCGCGCCGAGTGATCAGAGACATCGCTGAGAGAGGTCGAGAGCTAGAGAACGTAAACTGTCTTTTATGCCTCCCGACCATTTACTATTATAAAGGTACTCGGCCAATACCAAAGGTTTGTAAAGCCGAGCTATGAGAAGTATGTCGAGCCTGGCAAGAGGTAAGATGTTCAATATGATACGAATTTTGCCTTGTGGTTTAGAGTTTGGTAGTTGACTGGCAGTATTGAGATTGTCGTCCTTGCTCTTGTAGGTTTGCTGACGTTATAATTCCAAATATTGGTGAGTCGATCAACTACGTGGCTATTGATATTATTTCCCAACATATTCGACTTCAATTGGCTGCCCGTAAGAGGCGTAAACATCATGTCCGAAGGGCACACACTCATTATCGTCACCATCATCGTCACGATAGCTCCCTCACAGACGCCGGCCTCACACCGACTAGATATTCAGCCGAAGTAAGCTGATGTTGAATTCATACCACACTTCTCTCAACTTTTAGGGGGTACAAGATACATCACATTCATCTGATGGTGTTGGTCTTCAAGGTCTTCTAATAGACCGTATGAGTTTGAATAGGCTTATTAATACCCCTAAGAACTGACGATGATGACTGCCCTTTTCGTTGATACTATTATTACCCACGTGGCTTCTGTTTCTATGTTCTCTAACGTCATCATACATCGTCCTGTTTAGTTTGGGGGGACAGTAAAAGCACAATCGTTTCGACGCGTATAATCGTTGAGTAATTTATTCACAAGTACGATCGCGTGCGCCCGATTGGCTATGCGACGGACTTCTTTACACATAAACGTTAACGGTTACGAGTGTTCTTATTAGTCTAGCATATGGTTTAGAATCCAAACTTTAGATTGTACCTTATATAAATGTCCGGCGTTCCTGAGTTCAAACTCCTTTTGGTTGGTGATGGTGGTGTCGGAAAGACCACACTTGTTAAGAGGCATTTGACCGGTGAATTCGAGAAGAAATACATCCCCACTTTGGGTGTTGAGGTAATAATATCTTGAGGTTGATTAGTGCATGATATGCACGAGGTTGACTTTAGGTCCATCCCTTGAAGTTCATGACCAACTGCGGTGAGATTATCTTCAATGTTTGGGATACCGCTGGTCAGGAGAAGTTCGGAGGCCTTCGTGATGGCTATTACATCCAAGTACATGTCACCATCCCAAATCTCATACCACACTTCCTTCAATTCAGGGTCAATGTGCCATCATTATGTTTGATGTTACCTCTCGTATCACCTATAAGAATGTTCCTAACTGGCATCGTGATATCGTTCGCGTCTGCGAGAACATCCCGATTGTTCTTGTCGGCAACAAGGTTGATGTCAAGGATCGTCAGGCAAGCAGCAGCATCAGCAGCCGAGCAGCATCTTAGTTTTATTCCCAATTTGCAGGTGAAGGCCCGTAACATCCAGTTCCACCGCAAGCGCAACCTCCAGTACTACGATCTCTCCGCCAGATCAAATTACAACTTCGAGAAGCCCTTCCTTTGGTTGGCTCGCCGTCTCACCAACCAGCCCCAGTTGGTCTTCCAGGTGAGCTCATGAGAATCTTTCGCGGGTGAGCTCATTTGTATCTTCAGGGTGAGTTCGCCAAAGCTCCCGAGTTCCAAATCAACCCTGAGCTCGTCGCCCAGCATGAAAAGGAACTCCAGGCTGCCCAAGACCAAGCCATCGATGACGATGATGACGACTTGTAAATGTAAAGTTGTTGTTGTCTACTAGGCAGCAGTGACAGCATGAGTCTATATGATTGCTGCTGATAAGGCTGCTGCCTATAGTAGTTGCATGCATCACTCGAGATGGTTAAAAGATACTCCCTGTGGGGTTATCATCATAGTTGCTGCTGTGCTTCGCCTTCTTCTTCTCCTCCTCTCCATTCTCTATTGCTGCAATCTGCTACTATTGGCTGCACCCCCGCCGCGACTGATACGTATCCGCTTATTCTCAAACACCATCCATGATGCCTTGCGTTAAGTGTCGACGATGCTATGCTGGGAAGGACCATGTTTCTTGCGCGCCACATTATTAGTTTTCTTAAACCGTACTCTTCCTAGTGCATGTCGTTTGGTGGTAAGAGTGAATATGATCGAGGTGTGAATACCTTCTCCCCGGAGGGGCGTCTATTCCAGGTCGAGTACGCAATCGAGGCAGTCAAGGTACCTTCGGTATTACTCTAGCCAACACATCTCTCTTAGCTTGGCTCTACGGCGATCGGTATAACTACTAAAGAGGGCGTAGTGTTGGCTGTAGAAAAGAGGATTGGAAGTGAGCATCCACGGTATGTGATATAAAGGGTATATGTGGTGTTTCAGGCCCCCTTATTGAGCCTAGCAGCATTGAAAAGATTATGCAGGTAACGTTGGACATTAGCTGACGGTAGAAGGATTTCATAAGCCCGAAACTGACGTGTGGAAACTGATGTATCCCGCATAAAAAGGGCTAACAGGTCCTTCCGAAAAAAAAGTGGCAGATAGGAAAATGCCTTCCCCGCTCCGGAATAAAAATACGTTGTTCTGTTCGGCGCTTAAGGGCGTTTTGGAAAGCCGTCTTGGTATTGGTAGAGATGTTATCAGATTGCCCCTTATGCTGGATGTGCTATGTCTGGTCTAACTGCCGATGCTAGAACACTAGTTGATCATGCTAGAGTTGAGGCGCTAAATCATGATTTCACTTATAACGAGCCCATGCAAGTTGAGAGCATTGTAAGTTGCATAGGTGAAATGGAATAATGATGCGGTTTAAAAGGTTCACAGTATATCTGATATGGCATTGGATTTCTCGAGATCGGATGATAAGAAAAAGAAAGGTGATAAGAAGAAGAAGGTACTGATAATAATGCTCCTTATTGGAGAATACGGTATGAATTTAGACTATGTCTCGTCCCTTCGGTGTGGCTTTGCTTGTTGCTGGCGTTGATGCTGACAACGGCCCTCAGCTGTTTATGGCCGATCCTAGTGGATCTTATACTAAGTAATATTTGATAGTAAATCCAATTACACCACTAAAGGTATCGAGCGGCTGCTATCGGTTCAGCAGCTGAGGGTGCTACTAGTATCCTGTTGGAGCAATATAAGGAAAGCCTTACTCTTAAGGAGGTAGTGGTGGTGTGAGTGTTGAAAGGTTTGGTAATGTTGAGACAGGCGGAGGATTTGGCATTGGTGGTGTTGCGTCAAGTGATGGAAGAGAAGATCACTGAGGTTAACGTGGAAGTTGGTATTGCTAAAGATACTACCTTCGAAATGTACGTTATTTTATCATTGCACCAGTTGTTTATGCTTGCCTGTCAGATTATCAACTGCTGAAGTTCAGAACATCATTGATAGATTGCCAGCTCCTACAGTATGACGGATGCCAGTTTATGATTGCTGTTATTATTATTATTGTTCAGGTCCCCACCCTATTAACCGCTACTAGTGGATCGGCTTAAATACTTGAAGTAGATGATTCTTTTGTGGTTTCGAATGTCCTCACTGTTGTGTAGTATCAGTATCGTTGATATTAGTCATTAGAGATGGGCAAAATTACGACCCCAGAAATCGCAGGAAATTACGACAATTACCGTTACGGCGTAAGGGTACCAAGTGATGCATGCATCGGTTCAATTATTCCCCCACTTAACCTTCATTCCCGTTACAGCATCCAACTGATCAATATTTCACAGATACGAGAACTCAACAAGGAAGACTAAGCTGTCAAAACGAGACTATTGGTCATACAATATACCTTCAAGAAATGATACATTCTAGCAAGACGACAAGGTTGTCTCTGGGAACCATCCTAGTGTGAAGTTGACAGATGAATCACCTTTCATAGCTTTGACGGTGACAGATGGATCAGGCAAAGCAAACTTGAAATTGAACTTGTCCAGATTGGTGGTTGTATTCACATCTGTCAGCTGTAAACGGCCATCAGAATCGTATTCGTACTTGAGGCCTGTTACTGGATCGCCCATCACAGGAATGTCGAAGGACATTTCACCATTATTGTCCAAAGTTAGGTTCACTGTAGATGACACAGGGCTTTCAATGGGACCACAGAAGCTCTGACCGGTAACTGCCGGTTTACTGGTCGGAGATGTGGAAGTAGTGGGAGCAGTAGTAGTAGCATTATTGTTGTTGCTACTGCAGCCAGAAAGATGCATGGCGAGGGCAGCGGTACATGCCAGCAGAGAAAGAAGGCGGCGACTAGTATGAATGCTCATTAAGTGAAAAAAGTGTTGACTGACGCTTGAGAGGGGAACCACTGAATGAGTTATTCAATATTTTTATAATAGGGTTATTTAGAATAACTGTACTTCACGATAGTACCGGGTGACTCTAAAAACACTAATAGCACTACTGTAAGTAATTTAAATACTCATGTGTAATTCCGGATACATCTGCGTTTGGTAAAGTAAGTTATTATTATAAATATCGAACAATCTCACACTCACCTAACATGGTCTGAGCGTCATTTGTACGAACGAAAACCAGTTGAGTTTGTTTCAACAACCAGGCGATCTAGATCGATAATATATTACTGATTTTAAGGAGTTGATAAAGTGAAAGGAATTCTCCCACCGCGAACTTATTGCTTTTATGCTATTATTCTCGGCAATATTGCTGCTAACGAAGGCCCGGTGGTTAAGCTAGGAGGCCCCGCAGGGATCATATTGATGATCACGCGTGTACTAGACGCAAAATTAGCGTTGAGGAAATGCAAGATCGTACAAGATCTCAAAGATTGTCACGTCGTTACTAAGACGTATTGACATGTCCGACTGAGAGGTACGAGAGGATCTGACTTTAAGAGCAGTTACCAGTACTGGTTGTCTTATGTGACTGGCTATCTACCGTTATTGCAGGTTTTCTTATTTATTCCTTGTTATTGCTTTTATATACATCAGCAGCATTATTGAATGTTAGACGATTCACGGATGAAGCGAGCCATAGAGCTTGCCCATCAGGCAACCGCCTTGGATCGGGAGGGAAAGTAGGGGAATCCTAGTTGGGATTTGCGCACTATGAAGAATTTGGGTAGGTATCAAGAGGCTTTGGATATGTACACCCTCAGTCTGGATAATTGGATGCTTATTTATAAATGTAATGATTGGGGATTAGAACTCGGGACCTTTGGATTCGAAACACGTCGTCTTCCCTAGTGAGCTATTTGTCTTTTGCAGACGAAGTAAATCCTGCATTAAAGGCTCGACTCTCTACTAAAATATCTGAGTATATGAACAGGGCCGAACAGATTAAAAAGTACTATCTTGCTGGGTCATCGTGGTGACATGAACCTTAAAAGATACTTGGAACGTCAACAACTGCCTAATGCACCGCCCCAACCTGGAAATGGTGGGACGGCTCAAATGCAAAGGCCATCTGATAGCGAAGATGAGAATAAGGGAACGGATGAAGAGGACCAGCAACAGAATAAAGGGAATGCTGAGCTTGATAAAATGAAGAAGGCTTTAGAAGGTAGAAGGCTCTAACATCGGTGCTATAGACGGCCATTGTAGGGGCGATTGTGACGGAGAAGCCTAATGTTCATTGGAGTGACGTAGCTGGGCTGGATCAGGCTAAGGCTAGTCTCCAGGAAACCGTCATTCTTCCGACGAGATTCCCTCAATTATTTACTGGAAAACGCAAGCCGTGGAAGGTAGGTGGATTTTACCTCATTTTAGTCAGCTAATTCTCGTAGGGTATACTGCTTTATGGCCCTCCGGGTACAGGAAAATCCTACCTGGCAAAAGCCTGTGCCACCGAGGCCGAGGCTACATTCTTCAGCGTGTCCAGTTCAGGTAGGTAATGAGTTTGTAATTTTAAATTAAATTTTTTAATGGTAGATTTGGTTTCGAAATGGATGGGTGAATCTGAGAAGCTTGTGAGGTCACTTTTCGAGATGGCGAGGGCTGAGAAATCCGCAATTATTTTCATCGATGAGGTAAGGGGCGAGTTTAGGCGCACTTCAGTTGCTAATACCAGAAGGACTGCATTTCATATTCCCTTTTGGTCTAGGACCATATTCCCTAGAAATATTCCCTCCGCATTGCGAACAGTTTTTGATCTCGAAGGCTAGGTGGGTCTGTCTTTAGGTGGACTCGTTATGTGGCAGCAGAGACTCTGGTGAGAGTGATGCTACACGAAGGATTAAAACGGAGTTCTTGGTTCAAATGCAGGTAGTAAAGGGGTATGGTTAGTAGGCAGGTCGGATTTCATGGTGAATCTAATGGAGATGTAAAAATTAACGGGAGGGCGGTGTGGTAATAAAGTTATTAAGTTAATAATAACTAGTTAGTAATCTGATGGGTAGTATAGGAATAAGATAGTTACTTTTCTAATTGGTGATCGTTAGTTATTAATTATAATAGGCTTAGTGATGTCGCGATATACAAATGACTTCCTATTGCACATACAAGCGGTTCGCAAAGTAATATTACACTCAAGATTAATGGTTTTGGGGATGTTCTGAAGCGCATCGCTTGGATCTGTCCAGGTATATCCTTCCTTCTCATTACTAAAGTAGTCTCCTATCGATTGATCATCTCGAGTTGGTTATTCGTAAAATTATTGAAATGATGAATTCCTGAAGTCCGTAGTAAAATAAAAGCGGCTGCTGCTGCTGCAAATGATTCAGAAACATGTATTAATTGTTGGGGAAAATTTATGATTGTTTTGATTATTCGCTGTCTGTATCTTTCTAGCGTCTGTTATGATACTTTGCCTCCGTTATTTTCATCAAGTGTGGAGGATTATTCACTTGTAGGGTGTTGGTAGCGATAATGGTGGCCAAGTACTTGTTTTGGGTGCAACCAATTGTCCTTGGGACCTGGATGCCGCCATAAGAAGGAGGTAGTAACGGGTGAAGACAGTATAGGCTTTTTATGCTTTTTCTATCAGATTCGAGCGCAGGATTTACATACCACTGCCTGATGTACAGGCCAGAGTTAGAATGTTTGAGCTCAGCATAGGAGATACTCCTCACGAGCTTACTAGGAGGGATATCGCCAAGTTGGCCCAAGAGTAGTGGGACAAAGGCTCTTGGGACGGCATTGTGATTTCAGGACGGAGGGGTTCTCGGGTGCTGATATAAGCGTATTGGTTAGAGATGCGTTAATGCAGCCTGTGAGGAGATGTAGTCAAGCAACTCATTTTAAAAAGGTTACTAAGGATGGGAAAAGGTAATCGATATGGTCTATGTTAGTAAGAGTCAAATGCAATATAATCCAATACTAAGCAGCCTCCATAAACCTCCGCGGTCTAATTGAGATAACAGCCTACTTGCAGTAATGAAACATTAATGTCGATACCTTTCGAGTGGTTTTCATCTTGACTATACGGGCAACCTTCAAGGCTCCGGCAGCAGTATTCGTTGCTGCGGGGACAATGCTTTGCTAGACTTGCATAAAATGATGCATAATTAAAAATTGGCCTCTGGAAAATGCTGCCATCATGGGCGTAAGTGTAGCACGAAAAGGAGCTTAACTGGTAGAATCCCCCTCGTTAAAGCAAGCCTCTCTTTTAAAGAACTCTTCAAATTTGGGTTTGTTGAAGGTACTGGACACCATGCAGCCCTGGTGATCCAGATCCCACTACACAGGAGATGAGCTTGATGGATGTTAACAGCTCGGAATTGCTCCCACCAAAGGTAGTATTCATAAGGGGGTTTAGCCATGAATCGGCTAGCAGGTCTCGAGGGTTGATTTCCAAGTGGCTTTGGCGAATGCACGACCTTCTGTGGGACCGGCTGACCTTGCTCGACAGGAGGAGTGGACTGCACAATTCGGGATGGAGGGATAGCTCAAGGGGATGCTGCATTTTGTAAAGATTGATATATCACTTCTTCCGGCTTAGTAATATTTAATGATGATGATGATGGTCGTCTAGAATGTACTAATGTCACCAAAGTCTCTAATTTAATTGAAGGTGGCTCGAGTTGAGTGGCGGGGCATTATTTACCATGTTCCCGTAGTTGGAATGAACAAGGTGTGGTCTATGGTGACAGGATTAGGTAGAAGTAGACAGCCCTTTAACCTCAGCTGGTTGGCAGGAAGCCCAGATAAGTTTCGCAATTTAATAAGTGAGAAAAGATTCTCTCGAGGTTGGTAGGCATACCTATGTCGTTAGGTACCCTCCATAAACATAAGGGAGAATTGAAGAGACTAGATGAAAGTAAAGCAGCTTTCAAAGATATAGTATCCAGCATGAATACTATGACGGCAGAGGACTTTGGGGTCGATGTTCATGAAGGTCAGTGGCTGTTCTTATCTTAGGGTTATTGCTGATGTTGGAACATCAGTTGGCAATTTCGTAGTAGTCTTGCTCAAAGCGTTGGGTGGGGCCCCGATGAGAAAAACCGCCTTCACCAAAATTTCCTCGCAATTTTCGTTAGCCATTCACATGTGTTGGCAACACAGTGTTGGCAAGTATATTCAGTTATTGGTTATCGCTGCTTATGAGGAACACAATTGTGATTTATTAAATACCGCAAACGAATGAGTAAATTGAGCACTAAATGGTTGCCGATTTAAGCAAATAGGAATGATTAATTTAGCAAGTTGCGAGAATGCCGCTGGAATGCTGTTGCATCTTTGGGTATCTTATCTGTGTCAGATGTCCCAAAATGGGCCCGTGATGGTGAGGTATTCTATCAATCCATAGTAGATATTCCTGACTTCTGTTTATGTGTATTTATGCTAATGCCCGGGGCTACTTTACCTTACCACGGTAAGTAATGAATTATAACATAGTGGCAGCATTGTTGGGCAGCAGATCACCCTCATCAAAATGTGATCAGTAGAGTAGTTTCGGGTACCTTAACTGCGGACGTATTCAGTCCATTAACGCCGTATAAGGCGATCCCTGGCGAGGTTAGTGGTACCAATGTGTCGCGCTTTATTCGGGTCTGTTAGGTGTTCAAAGCAACACCAGTTGCAAAGTGGAACGGGAACCATACCGAGGGAACCACGATGTTCCTTAATCCAACCTTCGCTAATGTAAGTCAATATCTTCCGACACCTCGAGCTGTTTCTGTAGATCCACGGCTTCGCGAACTTAACCTCCGATCCCTGTGTATTTGTTGACTTAATCATGCCTCCTTACGGCTATAATGTTCAAAGTTCTACAGAGCCTTTCATCTCGTAATACTCCATTCATAGTGCATTCGGTGGCAACTCAGCTTGTTTAGGTATTTTGAAAGGAGATCCAACGGCAGCGATGATGATGAGGAGATGGAGCTTGGCGTTATCGACGAGCCCGATGACTTCACTACCATAAGTGTTCCTTCCAGACTGTTGCAGCCCGCCACAGACGTATAATGTTGTATTATCTATTTTGCTACCGTTCCTTTACTTGCTAGATTGTGAGTTGTAATAGTGTAAATACGTGTTATGCAAGGGTGTGGCCCAGGGCCACTGGCCCTCACCGTGTGGGGGCCCCACAGTGGGGCTGGTGGGTGGCAGTGTGACCATAGCACTCGCCGGATTCCTTGCGAATGTGAAGCTATTCTACCTGTTGTGATGATAGCGAACTGCGAGCATCGCAAACTAGGTGGGGCTTGCACCTCGAGACGGCCGATGGCTCATCGGTAATGGATGCGGGTGAAATGAATAGTTTTGCCGCAAAACAGTCTCCCTAGATGGGAGCCCCATCTAGTCATCATGACTCGACATTTATGACGGAAGGAATACCTTCTACTAGAAGGCTTCTGGGACTCTTAGACTAGGAATCCGCACAAGTCGACAGATCGAGTAAAAAGCCTTACCATTGGCCAGGCTTTGACTGATGATGGCATCAGTGATCCAGGTTTGGGAATATATAAGCCTGGAACAACGAATATGTAAGCTTTGTAAATATCAGTCGTTAGGTTCGTAGTCCGTGGAAGAACAAAGAGCCGCTGTCTCGCCGGCTCGCCTCCAGCTGCTTTCTTACCAGTGTACGGTCCGGGAGTCGAGTAGGACATGAAAAACGAAAGTGACAGCAACACTACAATGAAATAATGCACTCAATCAATACAACTCAGATGATGCCATCGCTCTATTATAGAGCCTCTATTGGCACTTACGGGATTGCATGAATCTTGCATGCCTTCTGTGACACCAGCTCGACGCAATACGCCTTCACCATTTGACATACTTATTTAGGCAGAACAGCCTAGGAATTACTCTGTTTCTTCGAAGCACTATGTCTTAGGCATTCCCGCAGTCCTGATTATCCTGTCCTGACACACAACTATTGTCTTCACTCACGTAACTGACTGACCTTCCAAGTTGGAAGGTTGGAAGTTCCAACGTGTCTTGCTTTCGTACCAGAATCTGACCCACAATGATCGTCCCTCACTGCGAGGGTCTCACAGTGACACTGTCAGGTCCGACAAAAGTTGTGTTAGGCTCACAGAACTTTTGTCGTACTTAGCGTGGCGTAATCGATTGATCGAAACTTGCTGGTGCTACTAATCATTCGTATAACAGGTAACATGATGGGAAGAAACTACAACAGATCGCAGAACTGGCGCCATTACGGCCAGGGCCAGGGTCCATTCTGGCCCTTCTAGCATCGGACCGGTTCACGCCGTACAATCCATTTGCTGCATCAGGATGGGGGCCAGCCGGTCGCCCTACGGGTACTTGGTACAGGAGCATGAGGCAATTTACCGATCTCATTCTCCAGCTCTAAGTGATGTCAGCGCAAAGAGAACGGACGCCTAGGACGGTGGTTGATTGCAGAGTGGTCAGCAGCCCCCAGGGGGCTGTTGACCACTCAGGCACTCGGCAGCCCCTTGGCAGGGGGCCCTGGCGAGAGTGTCAACGACACCTAACGCGGCTTCAAGACTTGAGGCAGTGAGAATTCCAATAATTATGGCGGGGCTAATGAAGACGGAGCCGATGATGATAACAAAGGAGGCGGAGGTATTGAAGACGGAACCGGTGATCGCAGCTGCGTTTGATTAGGCAATGAGAATCCCAGTAATGATGGCCGGGCTCACTAAGGGAGCGGCGGGCCCCCGCGCGCCGTCTCGGGCCGACCGAGTCAAATTGACTCAGTCAATGCTTATGGTATTGGCCGGTCATGACCGCACTTTGCTCCGCGAGGTTGCATGGACGGGGAAAAGTAGTCCTGTTTGTAGGCTACCTGTAGCTCTGTTACATCATATAGCCTATATCGACATGCAGGTTGGTCTCAGCATTGACGCTCCTAACTGACAGTCTGTAAGCGGGTGAGCGGCTCACCCGCTTACAGACTGTGTACAGACAATGAGGCTCACCGTGAGCCTCATTGTGACACTCGAGCGTTACAGCAAGTCTCACTCGGCACACGTGATTCAGCTTCCATCGTGCTTCTACGACTCAAAAGAGTTTGCTGCCTACGCTGGCAAAGCTCTTCTGTATCTGTAATACAGATTCTACAGCAATAAAATACAGATTCTGTATCACGTCAAAGCGCTGAGTCACTCAGCCTGAGTGAACGGCTGAACTATTAGTAATCCTACGTGTAAAGAGAAGTGCGCGATTATCTTGATGTATAGTTACATTATGTAACTTACATAGCTATTGAGTCGACGATCTGCAACAAAAGTGCTGTACGTGATATGAGTGATATGAGTCATACGAGTCATATCATATGACAGCGTGATACCGTTGGTGTAATTACGGCATTCCTACCTCTGGAATCCATTGATTTTTGTGCATGTGACAGGCATAAGAATATTCAGTTGAACTTGGTCATATCTTGTCAATCTTGACTGTGACAGTTCTCGCGTTTTGCGTTGATTAGCGACCACTATGCAAGTGGCGCGCCACCCAGAGCAAGCACCGCATTTATTATCTCAAGCTTCGATTGTGGTGAACTCGTTGGGTCAGTTGACTTGGGCCCCACGACCGTCTCCGGAGATAGCTGTTGTGTCCGCGCTGTGCGCCCCTAGTGAGTGCTGCAGCACCCGGTCCGGGCTGAGCCAACTGAGCTCGGGGAGCGGGGTTGACTACACCGTGTAGTAATCCCTTTCAGTTGTTTTAAGTTTTATTTATTGTAGGTTATAATAAATAACTATTAGTGTTATAAACTACAGTAGTTTATTATAGTTATAGGTTATAATTTATAACCTCCCGCCCACCCGAGCGATGTGCCGCGCTTTCGCTGCTAGTATGCGCCTGATAAGATTCTGTACGTTGTCCCATTTTGTGTGAGCGTGCATATCCATGCCGCAATAATAGCCATCGCCCGAAAAAGAACCGTTTCGGATCCTCTCTCATTCAGTATATCCCTTGTATGAAGGTGTTGATATACCTCTCACTAATATCACTATCTGCACTATTCTATATCATGGCTGCACAGAGTTCCAGTAACACAGAAGACAAGCAGTTCCTTAACACGCCCGAGACGCCCGGTACAGGGCCGTGTGACAGCCCCCGCTGTTGACGCGCCCTCGCGCCCCACCGCCCGGGAGGAAGGGCTCAAGGTGATACATCTCTAGCAAGCTCGACGCAACATCGGAGAATGAGTTGAGACGTATTGACACGTATTACGTCGATTGGGCCAATTCTGGTACTCCCTTCTTACGCCGGCGAAGCTCCTGCATCTGTATCACTGCACCGTTGCGTCATGAGTCATGACTCATGTCTCGAGCTCCGAATGCTACGTGCTGGAGAACGGTTGAACCGTAAGTACTCCTACATCATGTAGGCTACATGCATAGAAAAGTGTGCAATTATCTTGATATATTGCGAATTATCACGCAAGACATTGAATGGCGACTCGCCATTGGTGAGCAAGTGTCTGTACGAAAGGAAATTCGTAGATTACATAATAACGATACATCAGCATCACTGATTCCTTGGATGACAACAGGTAAAGTCATTCGTGTGAAAGGAGGTTTATACACTGTTAGCTTGCCCATCGAGAACGGATACTTCGAACTTAGAAGTAACCATTCTGTTTCATCCACTTCTGCATTATTAGAACTGCTAATGATGTAGAAGTGGATGAGCTTGAAGAGGAGTCCTCCGAGGAAAAAGATATCCATCGATGGCCCGTGAGGCCCACGTACAAGTACCACTTCGAAAAGGATACGAAGTTTACAGCATGTATGCGACATAACAGCGTGCTTCTGTTGCCAACTGTTGGTGTTGAGACTGTTGGGCCAACAGTGTTGGTGTAATTATGGTCTTCCAACAATTGGCATCCATTGATACTTGTGCATATTGCATTTCTCATTTTAACTCGGGCATACATTGTCAATTTTAATTTTTTTGTGTGTAGGACGAAATACTGTGGGACCCACAGTGTGGGTAGCGGCTAGCGTACTCTACGCTACCCGGTAGCATAGAATAGCAAGTACTACACAAGTGGCACGCCTTCTGGGGCAAGCACTGGGTTTGACGTTCCTTTATCTCAAGCTCCAATATATCTCTGACAAACGTGAATACAACATCCGAAAATGTGTGACTTCTGTATTCTGTAATAATCTGTATCACGCTGAAACTCTTGCGTAATATGCAATATGTTCGGTCACCGGGATCGCGAGAGGAGAGATGGAACGTTGACGCTGGATGAATTGAATAGTATACCTCCAAGCCGCCAGTTAAACTGACCCAGTTTGCGATTAGTCAATCTTCTACCCGCCCAGATCGTATTAGTCTAATACTAATACTATTAGAGAGGGCTGAACCTGAGGGCTGAACGTTATGCTACATTATGTATGTATGTAGCCTACATACAATATCACTACAGTTCTATGGCTCGCAGAAAACGAGGCTGCGATTAAAGGTAGGCGAACTCACTAAACCCACGATATAGAGTTAATTTCACGAGCAATCCGTTATCTGTTACAGATAATCTGTAGCTTATCGACACGTGATCCGGAACTGTCAGGAGCTTACTACGCCGGCGGCGGTGCCCGACGTAGGTTTCATGGCGCAATGGTCTTGTCCAGGTTTTGATTGAGTATTATTGTACTCGTCGTGTTCTGTACTCGCCTGGCTAATTCGACCATTGTGAATCACAATTCGTGGTATGCACATTTTACGACTGGCATTTGGTTGCGTTGAGTTGCATCCGCTCAGAACTCGAAACATTATAAGATTCTTGAAGGAACACATTTGTACAGCTGATTGATCAACGCGCTATTGACTGATAGATGCCTTTGCTGTCGTTATCTGTGCTCTTGGTGGTCCCATAGTTCCATGATACCTGTCAAGGGCGGGTGCTTCAACTCTCGAGCCCATGCAGTGTTCTCACCACGAAAGGAACTCTCGGAATCCCACCGCGCCGTTAGAGTTTTTCTCTACCGACAGCCAAAACTGCTCTAATCTTGATTTGGGAAGCAGGTCTTGACGCTTCGACTTCAGACCTGTCATGCCGAACTCCTGGGTATGCTGTATCCTGCGTTTTGGACATCTTACCCATAAGCTCCACCACCAGACTATGGAACTCGTCCCGGTCGATCTCTCCCGAGTCATCCGTGTCGAACTTATTGAATTGCCTGGAGGAGCGCCGAAATCTTTTCAACAGTCCCATGTGTACTTTTGAATCGCTTCGGCATCTGGTATTGGAACACGAAGAGCTCGTGCCATCCGCCTGAACTGCTGTTCGGGTGTGCAGAGTAAAGCTCGCTAATCAAATCCTATAAGGCTCGAGCCGTTATTCCACTTCTCACCTCTGAAAAATAGTCTTGGAGCTCCTCTGGCCTCGGTGGTCTAAACATTTCACACTCCACCCTCTTCGGTAGAAGCGACTCCCCGCCTGCAATGAGCTCGCATACAAATATAGATTGATGATTGGTGACCCACCATTTATTTGTTGCAACATTTCCCGACGTGCTGCTTCCTCTTCTTCTCGTTTCCTCTTCATCTCTGCCCGACGGGAGTCAGCTTCTGTGACATTCGATAGCTCTACCCGTATACTGAGGGAAGGTGCTTGAGCCTGTCATAGCGAACAAAGATGTTACTTTTGCATTTGCCGTCGCTGTGACCCGAATTCCCTGACGGCCTTCTCGATTCGTCGACCCTACTTTGCAGCAGCTTGTATAATAAGTATTAGGGAATCTTACACTCGCAGCAATGCCCTCTACTTCCTCCTTCTGGGCTCGAGCTACTGCGACAGGGTCGTTCAAATTGCGAGGCAGATGAGCCGCCAGTGTCTCGAGAGCGTGTACGCCCTGGCGTAGTAGGAGCTTAACCCATCTGACAGAGATGAAAAATGGAATATCGTGTTGCAAAAATGATTAACTTATACCTCTTGCGAGCGTCAAGGTCCTCAGCAGATTTCACATTTTCCATCATTCGGTAAAACTCTTCATCCGATGTCTGGGCGTACCAATGTGGATACTGGAAAGGACGAGGAGCTCTTGGGTTAGATTCTGAAGATGCAAGTGTGAGAGGAAGTTCTTCAAAGAGCACTGGTTCATAAAAGCCTTTTCACCATCGAGTTCCCAGCTGCGACTTATAACACTCCATAAAACGTTCGTTGTGTACAGCGAATTCTAGCGAAAATTGTCTGAGAATCCAATCAGCAACCCAGAGTCTGGTCATCTCCAGGTTTACCGACTATATGGCCACAACAGGGTCTTTGCTGCTATCTAGTGTCATATGCTAGCTATGAAACGTCGACGTTTAACCGGCTCACTTTCGCAAGAAAGGTAGTTCTCTTATGTAGCCTGCGCAACAGCGTTAACGTTAAAGCCACCTTTACCCACCTAATGCATGTCGTTCCTCTATGATGGCCGCAACTCGATTGCAGTAAAACTTCCACTGATTCTCTTGAGTCATTTCCTGCCATTTCGGTCGAGGAGTGTATCTAGTGGGAACTGAGCAAGAAGTGGACGTAACGTATTGCTCACTTGCATCCGACCAGCTCTTTGATGTCTACATCACCGCTGCTGTTAAGATCGAACAACTTGAACACTTGTCGAATCGACATCCCTCCAGAAATCTGAATCGAGAGATGTACGTGATCTGGTGCAACTCGTTCAAGCTTCACCAAATGCCAGGGAATCTTCAATCGATTCAGGCCATCTTCAAGCTCGTGGGTAGAGAGATCTCCATTGTCGTTCAAATCCATGCGGCGGTATGCCTTTTCCACCGACCCGCAGGCGATAATTAGGGCCTCCCTAATTTGGCAATCGAAACAGGAAAGAGCAAATAGGCAATCACATTCACCTCAAAGCCGTCCGAGGTGACTTATGCTTCAAATGCTCGATACTTACTAGTTGTCCTGTTGGCGACATTATCTATGGAGGAAGTATTCCAGAACTCAACAACGAGGAACATACCCTCCACTCCGAGCCCTTTGCGACTGGTGTGTCTGTTATTGCCGATCGTTCTACAGTCGGGGCTGGGGCTACCAATACCGGCGGTTTCGGTGGGTGCGCATCACCTAGTAGGACGCTTCCAGGCTCAGGACCGATTCTTTCTAATTCTACCTTTCTTTGGTGCTGGTCTATGAGCTGGGTTGAGTGGCAAGGGCTGAAGCAATACCACGGATGGTCTACGGTAATGTAATACTCTTACAGGCAGATGTAACCTCCCACTGAATTGACTATGGGAATCACTGTTGAAATCGGTATTCTTTTCCGGAGGATCAACAATCGCAGTGGTGCTGAAGTCTTCGACTGGTTTCACACCGTGTTCCATTTCATCTATTAATCGTGCCATTTTGGTGATAATGGAGTTGCTCTCTTCCCTCAGTCGCTGGAGCGCATCCTTCGCCTCAGCAGTGGTGACCTCCTAAAGACCATATGCCTATGCTTCAAGCAGGTAACTCAGCAGCTACCCGAGGCTCTGTTTGCTTCAGACATTTCCCAAGCTCATCCGCCGTTATGAAATGACCCTTGATGGCTCCATCGCAAACAGTCGCGGCAACCGATGACGCTATCTACACAACGGTCCTTCAAATCTAGCATTAGATCACCGATGGTCACCATGGCAGCACACTTGTCGTTCTCCGCTGTGGTCGTTGAGAAGTCTGTTATAACAGAACAGTTGCTCGACACTGTCGTAGCTGCCACACAGCTCAGTCATTGCTATCACTATTCGATGCAGTAATACTTTTTGGGACATGCCCAGTTCCCGCGTGTAGCTGGTGTCTTCCTAGTTCTTTAAATGGCACTCCTAATCTCGGGGGTTTCCTGTGCGTCATTTTCTTCAACCTAAGATCTCTGTTACCCCCGTATAAATTGGCCCCAGGTATACCTGTTGCGTATGACTTCGCATTCGTCCATCATATCGTTGTATTCGCGTGCCCGGACCTTTAACTCAGCTTGGGTTCTCCTCAAGCTTGTTTCCAACTGTCAATAATCGTTATACCTTTCTCTTCGATGAACTTACCTCCCTGCGCGCCATTTTCCGTTTGTGTTGTTTAATAACTGGCAAATGATTCCCTATACGATAGATGCCCTCCAAGCGCCGTTGCTCCTTCAAAGGTGATGTGGTGACGTTCTAAAGAATTAGCTGGGCTGATGTCGAATAGACGGCGTCTACTTGTCGTATAGTTGCATCGTTCCGAAGGAAGCCCTTTCCAATAGATGGCAGGTTCACAGTGTTCCGAAAATGATTGCTTGAAGCAGATAATCGATCGGTAGAAAGCCTCGAGGAATAGTGTCTTAGAGCTTGACATAAGATTCTAAAGAGGTCAGATTGCGTACCCATCAGTGGCAGAGAAATTTTCGACAGTCTGTGTCTGCCATCCTTTTTGGCATTTTCTCTTAGGGCTGTGTTTGGTAGCAGCCAGAGATGCTACAGCCATAGTTAGTGACGACATTGCGACATTATAGTTCAACAACCGATACAACTGATACAAACACACTCCCATTTGGCTCGTTCGTTCAGATGCTACCAGATGAGCCAGCGCAATTCAGCATTGTGCAAATACGGTTGCAATATAATATATTGACTATTTAGCGTGACGCTATTAGCGTCAAGTTTAACCCAATTAACACTATTTCTGGTCACCCGAATCGCGTTTCGACGGGTTTAGTTGAAGGCCCGAATCTGGCACCGACGGACCTGGTCACCCGTTCGAACCTCTGATTCCGTTGCGGGGCCCTCAAATCCGACACAAAGGCAGAACGTAGACCTTCATTCGAGTTTAACGACCCTATTCGTAATGAATACCTACTAGTTTCCGGCATTTGCCAGCACCTCACATTTTCCCGTCGGAGACATCGCTATTTTTGTGGCGCGCGCTAATAAATCTGCGCAGTTGTTTTTTTCAACACTGGCCAGCTTGGTTACAGTTATTCTCTATGGAAGGGGACGATCAATCGATAACAGACGATGCCAGTAATACAACATGCTGTTGTTCCCACTTTAATACGCACCTTAGTACTCAAACAACTGGCTTCAATTAGAGAACAGGAGTCATCATCATTGCCGTTGATATCACCCCCAAATACGATACAATCGTTCATTCAACAGCTTCAGCAGAATAGCGGTATTCCTTGGACTCCCTCAGGCTTGATCATTCTTTCCAGTTCCCACCGCCTTCATAGACAAGCTCAAAACTCTACCAAGAGATACTTTGGTCAGAAGGATTCGTCCGGACGGCAATTGCTTCTATCGTGCGTATGCCTTTGGTATACTCGAGGTACCAATCACTTCGGTGAGCTGCATATGTTCCTATAGGCCCTGAGACTTCATGGCCAGCAAGACCTACCTGGTACGGGAACAAGCTTTGTGAATTGGTTCCGAGAGCTTGTTGCAAAAGACGCGCTGGAGCGTTGCGAGAAAGCCGGATATCCGAGGTGGTCGTTGATTCATCTTTGGCGTTGATGACATAGTATTATAGATTCACCGTTGAGGACTTTATGGAAGCTTTCCTAGAAGAGATGGACAAATTTGGTGACAACTCTGGCGATAAGGAAGTTGATGCTGGCAACGACGCTTATATAGTCAGCTTTCTAAGGTTGGCTTTAACAGGCACACTTTCCGTTCTGTAGGGTACAGCAGGTGTCTGGCGAGCTCAGTACTGAAGCTACATGCATCTGAGTACTCACCATTCCTCGAAACAGGGTACGCTACAATTGACCAATATACAGCGACTGAGGTGGACCCGATGTACAAGGAGGCGGACCAACTGCCAATTGTGTCATTGTCCCGGTAACTTACTGAGCTCATACTCATACCATCTACCTCATCAGCTTTCTCCGGATCCCTGTGGAGATCATTTACATCGATCAGTCACCAGAGACAACTCCAGGTTGGTTCTGTGATCCCTCTGCATTAGTCTTAACTTCCAGCCCGGCATATTTTCCCCTCGGCAAACCCTTTGCAGTTGCCGACGGTGCAGCTGCTTTATCGCCCAGGACACTACGACCTCCTAGAACAGCAAGCGTGACGATTTTCAACTGTCTTTGGGATTCTGGATTTGTCAATCTCATCAACCCGTCCAGATTTACCAAACGTTCCTTTATTACTTTTCAACATGAGCAGCGCGCCAGAGGATTCAGCAAACGAGGAGGCGATCAAGGTAGAGTAGAAAATATGAAAATCCAAAAAAAGACCGGAATAAATGTCAGAGTTGTTCTTTGTCGCCCTGGCCGTTGAACGACAGCACGACAGTAAAGAGTCGCTACGAGCAACCTCTCGGCGCTGGCGATCCTCACGAACGGGTACGTCATCGACAAGAGCTGTGTGTTAAAGCACGACACGAAACAATCCGGATAATGAGCTTCCGACAAATACAGCGGGATGCGGTAGGGCTCAGATTAGCAAGGGAGCTATTTAGTTGGTCAGGTGAAGGAAAGCATTATAAGAAACAAGACACTGGATGAGATGGAAACTATTCAAGCAGCGTAAGCCGAATTGAGGATGTTGAAATCTGTTTTAGTGTCAGTCATAGAATATGACCAGTCTATGACTGGATAATAGGACCCGTATTGCTAGATTGGTGTAATAACAATCCGTAGCTCACTAGGTAGTCATATTATTACTGATCCACTATTAGCAGTTGATGACTGGTTACAGAATCACAGAATCTCCGTGAAAGTGCACGACATGGGGATTCATAGCAAATCTTATGAAACGGGGCATGGGTTCGGAATGAGCACCACCATCAGGAGTCTTAAAATGCAGACTAGCAGCTATTAATGCTACACTGTTGGGAACTACGCCCTTTACGCTCCACCGTACTGTGATATAAGTTCATCATATACATAGTTAATATAAAGATTAATTTATAGTGCCCCTCCTTAGGTGGGACAGAAATAGCCGATGGAATGATAAACTGAAACGGTCACCCTTTGCAAAGGATCTAGTCCTGCAATTAGAGCGGGCACAACAACTGGCAGAGGAAAAGGAATTGGTAATAATAATGGCAATAGTGGCCGAGACAGAAGCTTATAGGCGGAGAAACAGGAGGCTCGCGAACGCTACATTCGACATAGAGATGCCCACAATCTCATATTTAAAAGGGCAGTGGCGGACAGCGATCATCTTGAGATGCTCCGAAGGTGGGGGAAGGAGGGGTGGGAGGAGGGAATGGGTTTTAGGGAAAAACGAATACTACTGGAGAACGAAAAGAAGTTGGCCGCGATGTGTGACGTGGAGAAGACAAATGCTCGGGCGATTCAAATCCATCGGGATCGGCAACAGAAGGTTGGTGGTTTGGGGCGGCTGAGAGAGATGATGGTGATGTGTAGGAGATTGAACGACAACAACGGCTCTTACAGAAGAGGATATCAGCTGTAATGGATGCTAGAAAGTAACATGTATTGATGTTAGGAACTATTATTGGGTTAAGTATTGATAACCAATATCGCCAGTGTTGCCTTCGATATACTTAGTCTCTCATACAGCTGGCAATCTCGACGAAGACTAACTCAAAACACTATCAAGTATCCACACATTTAAAATAAGAGTCAGTGCTTCAATCACTGCTACTACTGCTACTGCTGCTGTGGCTTCGCTTGTGCTTCTTATCCTTCTTATGTTTCTTATCTTTCTTCTTTTTCTTCTTATCATCGTAATACTAACCAATCCATTACTTCCCCAATGCCTCCCTTATACCTCACCATCGGTGCTGCTACTGGATACCCCATAGGTTGTTGTTGTCCATAAGGCTGGCCATAAGCTCCAGTAGTTGCCCCCACAATCGGCACTGCCCCTGCCGCAACTGGTACACCATAGCCCTGGTTAGGGTAACCATATTGCTGCTGTTGTTGGTACGGCGCAGTTGGCTGACAATGATAGAGTGCATCTTTAAGCTCCCTGGATCCCGCCTACTTGAGGGTATCCCCCATATGGCGGGGCTCCAGGTTGCTGTCCGTATGCCGGGGCTCCAGGTTGCTGTCCGTATGGCTGCGGTGGTGGGGGTCCTCCTCCTCCTTGCATCATCATCGGTTGGGCAGCAGCGGAGCTTACTACAGTTGCCGTAACGATCGGTGGAGCTCCCTGACCAGCCTAAAAGCCATCTACTTGACACCCACAGAGTGATACTTACCATCATTGTTTCCGGTAACATAGTGACCGCTACTGTGAGGGAGCCGGCTGGCTTACCCTTACTTCTATACCTATAAAAGCCTGCTGCTGGAGAGGAATTTAGTTAACTGGCCTACAGTATGAGATCACCAGACCAGCGACCAGTGGGCAACACTGCTGGCATGCTGATTGAGGCTGATCCCACCTGACTCCACATCAGCTTCGGGAAGCCCTTTGTCACCCTTACGAAATCATCATCCTTAACGCTTTCTTTGTCCATAACAGTAAACTCCATTTCGGGTTCCATCGCATACTGTAGTATAGCAGTCTCATTCCAGGTCGGATTAGGTCCGACATCTTTTTGCACCTACTCAAATCGGAGTACAGCATCGAGTCCAACAGGAGGGCATCCCTCCCCACGAGGGAAACTTTTCCGCCCATCCGATCTGCACGTTGCCCAATGCCACCTTACCCTGGTCTTAAACTTCTTCCCTTTCCCAAGCTTCACCACGCAGTATCTGCCAGAAGAAGCTCCAATAGACCATCTTAACTGAGCTGGACGTTACGGGTCCATCTTGCCGAACATTTCGGTGTCATGGAGACCTCGGGCGTAGCGAACCTCGACCCTTACTGCGTTATATTGGGGAGGATACGACATTAAAAAGCAATCTGAAAGCTCTCGACCAGTTCATAACACCACAGAACTGTTCCACAATGATTAACACTTTAGTGTGTATGATGGTTAACTTAATAGTGTGGATAAGCTCCGGCGGGCTGTTGGACATAGACAACTGGCTGGCCATCAGGACCAGGAGGTGACTGAGCACACAAATGGAGACACTAGCTCCTACCCCAGACGAGGCACCTACTTGATAGTTACTAGTGGCAAAGTTGGCAGGATTGTATCCCTGACTGGGTGGGGCTGAAGGGGGGCCTCCGGCGAACTGCTGTTGTTGTTGGCCTGTTGATGGAGTGCTACTGTAATATTGCTGCTGCTGTGATGATGATTGTACTTGAACCAATGGCTGACCATCTGAGCCTGGAGGGGCCTGGATAAGATGTAATGGATGCTTGAATTGATCCACCAAGGCAGTTTGATAACATTTAAATTTCAGATGCTGTACAGTAGAGTTAGTGGAGTTCGGTAAGATATCGTGTCTAGAGGTGTTAATGGCAGTCTTTCACGTTTGGAAGGCTTCCGAGCCACGAAATAATGAAGTAGTTTTGCGAAGCCTTAGCTTGGCATCCCCGAAGCTGACAGTTAGACTCCCTTCTTTGTCCAACTCACTTGATAGTTATTAGTAGCAAAGTTGCTATTGTAACTCGGCGTAGGCTGTTGAGTTGACGGAGCCGATGCCGCACCTGGAATGACTCTACCTTGAATCTGAAGCGGAGGCGAATATCATCACCGAGCCTAGAATCACATCGTGAATCTCTACAGCGAGCCAACGGCAGCTACGTTGAGACGGCGTAAGCAAACATATAAGACAACGGAAGCCGATCATCAGGACAGTCGTACCATAGGCCCTCTGAAGCTGCCTGCTGGCGCAGTGCCTATCACTGTTGCATTAACCACGGTTGCTCCAGCACTCATCGGTTGAGAAGCGTAGGAGGAGGAGGCTGTGGCCGGGACAGCCGTGGCCATCACTGGCTGCGCACTCTGAAGATTGGGAATCTTATCACAGTTCCAATGATTTTTATTTACCCCATAAGAGCTGGTATTTGCCGACACAACTGTAGCCATGACCGGTTGTGGCTGGTGTGATGTCACTGGCACTGCAGTAGCGTGCGCCACAACCGTCGGTACTGTTGTTGGTGTCGATGAGGCGGTGCTGCTAGCTGAGGGGGCCTCTAGTTTGATGGTCACATTCAACGTGCCTGCCTTATGGGCTCCATCTCGATACCTGAGTTATAGTGGTAACAGTATTGATGGTGATACTTACAAAATGAGATCTCCTTGCCACTTGCCATGCTTGACAATCGATGCCATACTCACTCTGGCAGATCCTACCTGAAAGGGAAATGCATATCGCTGGCAACTATCAGACGGGCAAGTCTGTAAATAACGGGCGGACTGCTAGATTAGACGATGTTAATATCTGAGGAAAGCTCCCCAAGTCTCCCGACTGGCGAGACGCTACTACAAAGTTTGGAATCCAAACCCTGCCTCACTCGATGAGAAAGATACCCTATGCGGCAGAGCCAGCATCACTATAATAATATGTTTTCCCTAGATAAATAACAATGTCTATAAAACACTATATCTCTTTATATTCGATATGATGGTATGCGTTGTTATTATTCTACTGCGAGGTCCATTAAAGCTGACATTAAAAGTACTTACAAAATCATCAGAACTGAAGGTATCCTTGTCCCAAACTTCAAATGATATCTCCGGCTCACTATCATACTTGAACTTAGTCGTCTCGTAGAATTCAGGGTTCCTCCCCACATCTTTTTTAACCTATAAAAATATGCCTCACCCGGGGATCGAACCAGAGTCGTTCGGCCTACATCAGTCTTGAACTTCTTCTTTTGTCCAAGTCTAACCTTGACGTATCTGAAACCGTCAATCCCTTTTTTGGCCAACCTTGAGCTTACGGGTCCATCTTGCCGAACATCTCGGTATCATACAGATCTCGTGCATAATTGATCTCGACTTTTACTTTACTATTTTCTGGGGCGGACATCATTAAAACAACTTCTAAACCATAATAATCGACACTATAAGGCCCCCTGCCACGAGAGATTCTCAGCCTCTCTGCCAGAGAACCCGATATTGCCGAGGATGCGCACGAATCCACTGTTGATAGGCTTTCCTGCTGCAACTACTAGTTAACACTAGAGAAGAGCGAAGAATTGGAAACTCGGTCTGAACAGTTTTCACTAGTGGTAATATTAAACAAGGTCACTCAACTTCGACAATCTTAGGGGTTGCTATTTTCTTGTTTTTATCAATGAATTTCTTCAACACATCCAGATACCTAAAATCCATCTACCATCCAAAGTCTGCTATCCTTGCCGCTCACCTCTGACCGCCCCTCTGCCAAGTGTCATTGTGGGTGGCATTCTGGAAACTCTCGAAGGTGCAATCGATTCCACTATCATTGCAGATGTCGTGCAACTTGGCCATATGAGACGGAGGCACCTAATAGAACATTCCCCATACGGAGTTTACAGTAGCTACTATTTCGTCCTGGGCTGCGGAGAGAAGTAGAACTGGTGTCCTGAAAAAGCAGAATAGCAAATGGAGCATGGCAGCAATTGGCAGGTAAATAGGCATATAAAAAATAACGGCCGAAACACGAAAATGGTTAAGTGAGGTTGACCCATGCCTGCTGCTGCTGCCGAGAGCAGCAATACCATTCCGCGGTTAGAAATGAGGTTGCTTGGTAATTTAACATTTCGTCATAAGAGACCTGACTACCTGAATCGAGTGTTTCACAGCTAATTCTTTAATGTCCCGGAAGTCGATGCGTCGTTGGTTTAATACATGATATAGTCCTATTTCCGTTCAGGTCAGAAAGGCTAACCCGGAATAGAAGACGTTTTTCCAAGCTCAGTTCAGCGACGTTGATGCATGATGACTCCTCATGGCTGCTACTGCCAAGGGCAGGATATTGCCACTTACTTCTTTCCGAGCTTCTCCACGTATTTGTATGTCTCCCACTTGAGTCGCAAAAACGGCTTCTTGATCCATTCAAACCGCAAGAAAGGGAATAAGGAATTCACCATTGATGATATTGATAGGAAGGTGTTTTCCAGTATCAAACCTTCATAGTGAACAGCAATAAAGAGTCACGCGCCATAAAATTACCTCTGGGAGGATGCCCCTCATTCGCCAGCTTGGCTGAATATTCGGCAGCCACAGAACCACCTATCAGGAGAAATACACAACGCTGAAAATATATAAAAAACTCACCGAGAGATCTTCCGAAAAAAAAGATATTTTCGGGGTCCACTAAGTCTTGATTACTCTCGACCCAATCGTTAAGGCCGTCCAAGTCCATCATTATCCCTGAATGACCGCCGGCTTTTGCTCCCGAACTAGTGAATGCGACTATACCTTCCTCACTAGGGGCTCCAGTGCTATCTCCATAACCTCGGTAATCAAACGCAAGGACATTGACCTTCATGTACTAAACAACAATGATACTACGATGCCCATTAGCCTTCCTCAAGTGGCTGTAGAATTCCTTAAATGAGTAAATAGATCTAGAGCTACAACTTATGAGAAAAACATTGATGATTTTGACTTGGCCGTCAACGGATATGAGAGCAAATGCGTGCAATCCAGCCCAGCCAGATTTCATACCGAAATTCTCACAATTATTGGTGATAGATGGCAGGGTTGCATGCTCTAGAGTAGAGGCCGGACATTCTCCTCGGTATGACCACAGAGATACGATGAACCAGCTATATCTTCCCTGATATTACCGAGGTCATCTGTTGATAATTTGGCATCCTGAGTCCCATATTTCCGGCATTGGCATGGCAAAATACAATAGTAGGAACTGTTGAGGTATCACTAACACCCATTGCCTGACAATAACAGCTCGCACTATAAAAGATATTTTCGAGGTTACATGGATGAACCATGCGTGGATGGTTTGGCCGTCTTCAGTGGCGACTCTAACATCCTCAAATTTCATACCGACTTCTCCGGGAGATCGCATGCCTGCCTCAAAGCTGAGCTATTTTGAATCTTTCACCATACTACCTGGAGGGTTAGTGTTCACAGTGGTTATACCTTGAACCTCTGGCATCTAATATAAACGAAGAAATTACCGGGGCAAGAAGGGCGAGCCTACATAGAGCATTTTCTCCTGGGACGCTACTAGGATAGCCAGTAGTGCTACAATAACACCAATGCAAAGGAGAACAACCTTCGTCCTGAAACAGCTAGAGGTGTCAGAAAAAAACAAGGTACATATTACCAGCTCATTGTGAGGAAAAGAACTCCGAGTACTCCACCAACGATAACAAATCCATTCATAATCAACGAAAAACTCTAAAACCGATGTGTGACCCTACGAAAGAGTAAGAGGACAACATTAGGCTGGTGCGCTGGTAGCGTTGGGGAAACGCAAGATATTGTGAGATAGCAAGATTAGATGTATCACTGCGCAAGTGTTGTTGACGACCCTTTGAAAATATGTATCGAAGCGTACCAGTTTGCAATAAGATTTGTGCACGGAAGGTTAATGAAAGGAACAGAGAGATACATAAGCAGAAGTTGAAGGAAATGCGGTAGTATGCTGCTTGACCTTCGAGGAATCTACCCACTTCGACCTAAGATACGTTAAGTTCGGATTTTCGGCAGGTCCACCGTGGATACCAGAGAGCCTAACGTTTGCAATTTGGAACATTTGCGGATCAATGCTAAGCGAGAGCAGCTCCTCGAGGAGAGGTTAAAAGATACTTTCGACCCTTTGGGACACGCATCAACCTTAGATACTCCGAAATCGACAGGGAAAATCGGATACTGCTACAAGTAATAATGACGCGCCTTTCTGCTGTTGGACTGTACCTTGCCAGAAAATGTCTGACATTATGCGGCATCCGTCGGCTACAATGCAAGCGGCTCAGTTAACAGGAGGGGTAATATAATAGGTAACTAGCAATAAGAGAATACACCGTAACAGGTGAACCAACCTGGGCCTACCAGTCTGAATAAATCATTGAGGAAAAAAGAGCTTATGAGAATTACTAGGGTAGTAGTGCGGAGGATCGGCGGTTAGGATTGGATAGTCATCTCAAACATCTTAGGAAAATCAAGGGATCCTCAGACGCATCCAGAATTCTCGACCGCAATATAGTCATGTAAAGTGGGAACAGAGCTACCGGCAAAACCGCTACTATCTGAGAAATTGCTGCGACCTGCCGTTCGTGCTGGACAGCTCTCGGAAGGCACGAGGGCGGGGCGAGGAAATGGTGCAAGGAGAAGGAACGGAGTTGGCGGGCTCCATGAGCCCGGAGGGAAGCCCGATGCAGGCCACGGAAGCGGATGGCGGCGACCTTAGATACGTTTTAAAGGAAGGACAGAAGCTGGGGGCTGGGTAAGCCATATCCGGGCGAGAGTTGGAGGAAATGTGGTATAGGTACTATTTGGTTGAAATGGCTACGGATGGCCGAGTGCTAACTATATCAGCCTACGATGGGGAATCCCAGAAGACGTTAGAGCTAATAATAAACGAGAAAAACCATCGCAAGCTGTATGGGTGCTTGCTGGTATACAGTGCACGCTTGAAGCTTAGATATCGTGAGGTTGCTGGAGACTATTCAAAGCTAGCGGCCAGACTGACGATTGAGGGGGACAGGCTGGTCCTTCTCCCACATGAGCCTTTGCAGGTGCCTCCAGAGTTACTGGAACCCGCCGAGGTAAGCCCTTACGGACTTGCCTTTATATAGTGTGGATTCAGAATACTTTTGAGCCGCCTGTTGAGGCTACCGCTCCGGTTTCTGACACCCCTAGCGAGTCTCTTACTGCCGAGGAGCTAGTAAGTGCAAGCTCATTAACGCTGCGCCGTATGGCGATTGCGGTAGGTCCGTCCGTCAGCCAGCTCGGTGCATCCTGATGGGGACCTGTCATCTGTGGACCCTCTCGAAGTTACCAATGAAGAGATAGCAGGTAAGATAATGAAGATGGCTTTGTAGTATTGGTTGCTTCGTACAGAGCAAGTTGACGTATCCGTAAGTTTGCCTAGTACATCGGCAGCAGGTCGAGCCCCTAGAGTGTATGTTCGTGGACTCACACCAAGTACGCCTAGTGTTTATTCTAATTATAACTAGGAGTAGATAGAACATGATTAATAGGATAAGTTGTTGGAATAGAACATAGTGTTGAGTTATACGAGTAGTAGTGGTTAAATATACCAACGAAGTTCTTGTCAAGAAATAACCTCATTCGTTTGTCCCGAGAGTCGAGATTTGAGCTCACGAAGAACAGTGGTCGAAGCTGTCTACGGCCTTGCGCATGCGTGCAACAAGTTGTGACACGTTGCCAAGATACTTAAGAGCTACTACATTGTAATAGCACGGTGTTAGTAGCACCTTAGGAAGCTAAGTTATAAGTTAATTGCAACTTTATCAAACACAACAAGTACCGTTGGGTTCCTAATATTGGCACACATTCCAACACGATTATATGCCTACGCGGGGACAAGTGGAATTTAGCCGGCACTAGAACAATTTAAAGAGAGACGCATACCAAATTGACCAAATCATTCCACGACTCGCACTTCGTCATGCGAATGATGTAAACTATCGATAATATCGATGGCTTCACTGATAGGCTGCGGCTAGCAATAGTCTGCAAGAATACTAGAAAGCAATCAACTGCTTAACGCTTAGGGTCCCATTGTAATCTTACAAGGAAAAGAAACAGACAAAGACCACTACTGTTTAGTTTCAAGTAGCTCCAGAACGCTTGGGCTATTAAAATGCGTCGTAAAAGCTTCAGTGCGTTCAATCCCATTTCAGCTCAATCGCCGGTCACCTGCGAGATGCCTTGTCGTAAGATACCATGCGATATATCGTTAACGTATCTTATCATCATTTGCTGGGAGTAATTCTCAGGCCACTAGGGCCAGGTGACTTCGGGTATTGCTTGACGGGATTCACGCCGCACAAACCAAATTGAATGAACAAGGACTTGGAATGCAGGTTAGGACGGTCACAGATTCTGTGCCACGACCCGCGACACAGACTCTTCGGAATATCGGCAGCAATTTGCCTCGACTGGCTGTTACTTACGGTTTCAGCTGCAACTACTGTAATCGGTGGGTAATAACACTGCAGGATGCAGTGAATCCGCTTCACCAGCTGACCAATCTGTACTGTCCAGCCCGTAGCACTACCACCCACTCCGACAGAAAAAGGAAGCATTGAGGTGGGTTATGTAGAGAAGTAGCTATGTCCACGAGACATGTCTCATGGGCCGTTTGCGGAACAGAAATTAGTGGAGTTAATTTTTGTTAGTGTACTACATGTCTAGCATCTCGATCCACTAGCTAGCGTTTTCTCCTGCTCATCAGCGTTGCCCCACCATCTCAGTATGTCTTGGGATGGTGCTACTGGTAGTAGTCCGCCGATTCGGCGGCGCCGAAGAGCGAGACTGAGCTTTATTCCTTCACAGCTAACCTTTGAGAATGCGACACTTCATGAGATCTGATCACGGGAAAGATCGTTGTGTCGTGCGTCATACCACACTTCCGTCAACTCTCACCCCAATAAGGCGCCTCCGTGCTATTAATGTATGTCGACTGTACTCGAACAGGATCACTTATGTAGTGATTTCCTTTCGTTCACAAG
>JAAPAO010000226.1:0-50287 GCA_013115145.1 Perkinsus chesapeaki
CACGTACAACATTAAGAAGCTTATACTTAGCACGAGTGTCAGGCTTATTAGTTAATAAGATAGCAGTAGCACCACAACGGAAGAGAGTGTTCTGGACTAAAAATCCGCGCTCATTTCCAGTGTATATAGCTTGAGCGATAGATTCAGTTGATATAACAACGCATTTCATATTCTTCGGGTTTTGTAGAACACGTTGGGCGAGATCGATAGATACACCGTTAGCACTGCAACCCATACCTGAAATGAGTAATGTAAGACTATCAAGCATTCTAGCTTACCTGATAGGTTGTAGGTTAAGATGTCACTACGCATTCCAAACTTATTGACCATGAGCGCACAGAGGGATGGAGTAGGGGAAAGCAAAGATACGTTAATGATGAGGACCTGATAAAGCAACGCTGGTCATTCATGAACGTTGGGTCTACAAGGGCTTACATCAATATCTTTAGCTGTAAGTCCCGTCTTATCCATCAAACCCTGAAGAGCACCGCCCATGGCCTGTTCAGCTTCGTAGCGAGCATCTTCCAGGGTTGCGGTCCATCTCTCGCCAGTCTTGAGGCTTTTAACCTGTTACAAAACGTAACCGTCACGGCGTCATTCATAAGAAAGAGTTCACCAGGTTTGGAGGAAATGCGGTATGATCGCTGGTGCCAGAATGTGCTAGAAGCTTCCCGAGGAAGTCGATACTCTCAGGGACAAAATGGTGATCAGTAGCCAACAACTTAACGATATCGGCACGAGAGACCCTCCACTCATCTGGTGGAGTAAACTCATGGTGATCGATACAATAGACACTTCTCTCAGAGAAGAAATAATGGTAAGTGGCCAAACCAATAATAGCAATGGTGGCAGCCAGAGCACCTATGTAGTCGAGATGATAGCATCGATAAGTATTTTGCGAATATTACTGTTCTGTTGCATCCATCCAAGAGCATCACCATGAGTTATATAGGCTACCAATACAGCGACAAATGCCATCATGATAACAGAAATGAATCGATACCTGCATTATGAAGTAAGCAACTCTCGAATGTTGGATAGAATCCCTCACCTGTGGCAAGCCACTGTAATGTAATCCTTAATACGAATAGTCCAATAGACTTCATCCGTGAAAGGAACTGAAGCTGTTGGCTCAACTGCTTCAGGAATATCGGGAATTTTCATTCCACCGACAGCACCGGAATCTGCTGCGAGGGAGGGCATGCGCAGAAACGGGGTAAAAGGCCTCTATCCGCGAAAATCGTCCGAGCTTAATTAGACGGCCTATGATCAACTACAACCCTGACGACCTCGGTATTTCAGGCAATCAAAGGTTGAGTCCACGGTTCGGAACTTGGGGAACTGGTTACTCACTGGGGGTGGCACTACCGCGCCCCCCCTTGGCATTGAACTTGAGATTGCACGCATGCCCGCCTCTTGCACGCGTGCGCATATTCAGCGCCGTCGCAATCAAATATTCGCTTTGATTAAGCATTAGCCTCTGTAAGAACGTTGGGACGATTCACTTGTTCATGGTGTCTTCGCAATGATACTGCCAACTGTCAACTGCACTGCCCGTTTTGCAGCAAGGTACCGATATGCGGTCTGTAACTCTATCGCCGCGCCCATAAGTGTGATACGTTTGTGCACGGCTCGTAACGCTCAAGTCGGAGCTCCGCACTCCCTATTTTCGGAGTTCTTCTAAGCATTCAATACCATTGTTCGAGTTAGCCCTTCTCTTTCGCCGGGCCTCCTCGGGTTCACCTGTACTGTGAGAGCATCCAACAATCTCAATTTCAAATATCCGTATGCCAGGAGACCGGTATCTGCGAATTCGCCCTCGAGTTTGGTGTCTCTCCACGGATAGGAAGCATCACCCTTGCGCACCTGAAATACATCTCCCCGGGCTCATTCTCGCCCCAGGGCCGGGGCTTGTAATGTATCTTTCCCGAACAGTCCAACGGATGTCACGAAGGGATATAGTAACAACGCTCTCTGGGAACATCCTTTGCAAAGAGCAATCAAGGTGGTAGACTATAGTCGAGAATCTAGTAGGATGTTGGTCACTACCACCTGTAGCAGCTTCGGGTCGCGAAACTGACTTCCAGCATGTACGATGCTAGGCGCAAGGACCCTGGTCAGGGAGAAAGATGAGCTTCGGCATGTCGAGCAGAGAGGTCTCGTGTAACTAGAGATCATGGCTTCGTGGAACTCCCCTCAAACCGTTGACTTACATCCTTCCCCTAAAACGTCTAAGGAGCTCTATCAACCAAGCAGAAGGGAATTATTGGAGCACGGTTTGGATGGTTCTACCAGCCAGATGTACATGGGATATGGCGAATTACCTCCATTACTCTTCCGAATGTCGCAACATTGCGCGATAGGTGTCCTTTGGTGAGAGTGGCACGTTCCTAGAGCATGTGGCTTCCTGTCACAATGGGGCTTTAAACTACAAGGTTTACACTCCAAACTCGAGTTAGCGCCAGTGTCCTGAGCGGAGGACAGGTTGGAGCACACATGCACTGAACATGCCGTTCATTCTATTGATCTCTGCATCCGAAGTCATGTTGAGTCATCCCAGTGGCAGGGCGGCCATACAATAGTCGGCGAGCAGCCCTTTATAAATATTGGAACGGACTCAGTTTTTAGCAACCACTCATTAACAGGCCCATCATCCCATGTCTTTAGCAGACGCTAATATAAAGGTCTACCTACGCTGCAGGCCTACAGGCAATCCCACTAGTAGAATACGGCCCAGCATAGAGAATAATACGGTATGAGCTCACTCAATGACTACAATTCAAGCCATTTCAGATCGACATTACTGTAGGCGATGATGACAGGGGCGTTCAGGTTTGATACCTTGTCACTCCGCACTGCGATATTACATTGGGACCTCTCAGGACTATATAAACAACTCGCGAAATCGGTATCAGTTCAAATGTGATAAAGTTTTCGGTATGGGTGCTCGACAAGATGATATCTTCGAAGTTGTGGCACGGTACAGGAAGGGAGACACGGAGCTAAACCTCAGTCTGCTCCTGTGCAGGCCTACGATAGATGAGTGCTTGAGAGGAATCAATGGAACCATATTCGCTTACGGTCAGACGGGCTCAGGAAAGACTTTCACAATTACAGGAGGAACAGAGCGGTAGGGGAGAGCTCCACGATACAACGGTCACTTCATAACAGATATGCCGACAGAGGTCTCATTCCTAGATCAGTATCTTACATCTTTGAGCAGATATCCAAGCTCACTGATGCACAATACAGGGTAGATAGATACCATATATGATCAAAACTGTTTGAAAGGTTTACATATCCTATCTTGAGATTTACAATAATGACGGCTACGATCTGCTCTATAGGAATTCTGATGATGTTAGTGAGCTGGTAAGACAATCAAAACGTGGCTATCATATCACCAGATGTAGCATAACCTTCCTTCGGTCACTTTACGCGAGGATGAGGAAGGCCAGATACATCTCAAAGGGCTCAGCGTGAATACCGTTCCCAACGAGCAAGAGGCACTTAATCTACTATTTCTAGTACCAATACAAGATAAGCATCTGTACTGATCCTCAGGGCGATACTAACCGCGTTGTTGCTGAGACTCCTATGAACGATTCGTCGACTCGGAGTCACTGCATGTTCATTATATGGATTGAGGCTACTATACCGGGTATCGAATAGAGTGATGCCAACTTCAGGACCACTTACTAGTAGGCTCGGATATCGTACGTCGAAGCAAGCTCCACTTGGTTGATCTTGCTGGAAGTGAACGAATAAAGAAGGTCCGCCACTACCACAGGTCGCTCCCATTGAGTCGCTGTTGTTGATTAGACCCAAGTCGATGGTCAATTGGCAAACGAATCTCGTTATATCAACGTGTCGTTACACTTTCTAGAGCAAGTACTCTTAATTTCGTCGGCTTCGTTGGCACAAATGACAGGTCATCGTTTGCCTGCACGAGAAGGCAATAGGAAAGCGCAATCATATACCGTATCGTAATAGCATGATGACAAGTGTCCTCCGGTACGACCATTCATCTCGACACTGTTGCAAAGCATTAGCTCAGGGACTCTCTTGGAGGCAACTGTCGCACTAGTATGGTAGGGACACTCTCAATGGATGGGCGATCACTAGAGGAAAGTACGCTTGAGCCTTGAAAACGCTGCGTGCGCCACGAGAGGAGCAGGTGTCAGTACCTGTCGAGTTGCTCAACGTGTCGGGCTCATCAAGAATGATGCTCACGTCAACGAGGACGTACGACAAAACGTATAGCGTCTGTGTAGGCGAAGTCAGATCGATCCTAACTTATTGATACGACGTCTGAAGCGACAGGTGGCAGAGCTTCAAGAAGAACTCCGGTTGGTAAAGGGTGATGAGCAAGTGAGACAGTGTGACAGGCGTGGGAGTGCAGATACCAGTATCTCAGGATGAAATACTAACTTCGGAAGACTTGTCTCATTTGAAATCGCAAGTCGAAGCGTTCATTCGTGACGCAGGGTCCAGCGAAAGCCGGCTTATTTGCGGATCAATGAAAAAGTTAAGTTCGCCCACTGACTCTGCCACGATGGCGCACGTAGCAGATACAGGCATGTTTCTCTATACTGCGTGATATGATCATCAAGTCAGCCGGCAGGGGACCGGTGATAGCCACCAGCGCACAACGGCCGAATGGTGGCCATGCTCAGAATGAGCAAGTTGAACAACTAAGGCTACAGGTGAAGAGCGGCTATGTTCGATAGCTGAGCTTTTGTTCAAGGTGGCACAACGCGATCAAGAGTTAGCTGTATTATTAAGTATGCTCAATAACAGCAAGGGTGATGATAGTGAAGGAAGGCCGCCGGTGGACAATTGTGAGTGGAAGGATCGGAGATGCTTCAAGATTGTTACTCAGCGACGAGCAGGAAAACCCACAATGACTCTACAACCACATCAACACGGCAATCAACATCCACTGGAACACTGCAGGAGTTGGAACAGATCACCGGTTGGCGGCGGCCGTAAGCCACCGACCCATCACGCTGTTACCATTAGGCGAATCCGCTGCAACGTTGCTGTTGGATCGACAGCGTTGCTTCGAGGTTTTTCGAAAGTCAATTCGTCGAACTGAGACGCTAACGGAGAACAAAGAACTTTTGAGAAAGTTATGCGAAGAAGCGAAAAGACTTGGTGAGATGAGCGCCGGTCGTGAGCAGTGTGCATCCCAGGTAAGGAGGCGAACGACGCCAGAGAAGTTGTTAACAAAGAAAAAAGCAAAATTGAAAAGATACGCAAAAAAGCCATGGTGCTGGGCCATGAGGGCGATCGGGTGAGCAGCTTTTTTTTCAGACTAAAAAAGTCTTTACCTGTTGTGGCCCCAGATGCCCGAGGATTGCGCGGTTGAGATACAAATGTGTACGAGTGAGATTGAGAAGCAAACGGCGACGTATAAAGGATGCGCTGATAAACTGCGTGGAGGTCCTTACAGCCATGGGCTTTGACCGCTCAGAAATATTGCCGGTCAGTCCGGAACGATATCGAACGAATCCAACAGATGATGGAACAAAGCCGCAAACGACTTCAGAAGGACTTCGAGAAATGGTACAGCAGCATCAGACGACAAGTGGATGTCGCCAGCATAACCAATGAGGATAAGAAAGAAGTAAGTTACCCATGAAGGTTTGTAAAGACCTTTGAAGAGTTCTAGATGCTGGAGGAAGATATTCGCAAATATGATGCAGCCAAGGAAAGTATCATGGAAGTTGCTTCCGAGCTGGGAATTGGTCAATAATTTTCCGTGAACTCGTTCGGTTAGTGTTTGGCAGTGTTGTGACTGTGAACACAAGTACACTAACAAGTGGAAGCTAGCCGATAGTGTGTTAATCGCCCAATGGAGGGACGATGGAAATACTATGGAAAACATACGAAAAAGAGAAAAGGGATATCCTTAGTCAGTACGGAGGCACAACCATACCATAGAGTTACACTTGAAACCGCTACCGAAGGCAACCTGGAGAATCCTGTGACCGGGTTGCAGATGACCCGACCTCTCAATGAAACCGAGCTCGTACCAGATAGAGCTGCTACTGGTATTGCCCATATGATAAAGATCTAATCTTGATGGGAGAATGTCTCGGTCACTGAGATTAAGGTTCTTTTGGACACCATCAAGGACACCACGGCCTCCAGCATGGATGCAGAAATGGTTAATGCCTTTCTTGAAATCAGGAACGTATTTTTTGTTAAGAACGGCCTTAACAAGCTCAGGAATGGGTAAGATATGAGGAACCAGTCGTCTGAAGTTAACAGCGATGGTTTTGCCGGCGACGTCGACGATGTTCTTGGCGAGGAAAACACCGCGGTGACCCCCCTCATCCTGATCCTCCCAAACACAGCCGTAGTCCTTCTCAGTCTTGGACTGTTGAGCACGTACAACATTAAGAAGCTTATACTTAGCACGGGTGTCAGGCTTATTAGTTAATAAGATAGCAGTAGCACCACAACGGAAGAGAGTGTTCTGGACTAAAAATCCGCGCTCATTGCCATTATAGACTTGTTGAGCTGTTATCTCAGTCGATACAACAACGCACTTCATGTTCTTCCTGGTCTGTAGAAGACGTTGGGCGAGATCGATGGATATACCATTCGCACTGCAACCCATACCTGTAAAGATGGGTATCAACGGTAAGCTTATTGTCGACGACACTTACCGGAAAGGTTGTAGGTGAGAACGTCACTGCGCATACCAAATTTATGAACTAGCATAGCGCAAAGTGAAGGAGTTGGAGAGACCATAGAGCAGTTAACGATGAGAATCTGAAGACGTGAACGCGATTAGCTCCAGATTGGGCACGTTGGTTACATCGATATCCTTGGCTGTGATGCCAGTCTTATCCATCAGTCCCTGTAGAGCGCCGCTCATAGTAGTCTCGCCCTCGAATCGGGAATCAGCCAGAGTAGAGCTCCACCTCTGTCCGTCCTTAAGCGACTTAATCTGACATGAACCAGATCTCCACGACATAGACCGTGGTATGATTACCATATTGGGAGGGAAGGCGGTATGATCACTGGTACCAGAGTTGACCAAAAGCCTGCGCATGAAGTCAAGGCTGTCAATAGTGAAGTTTTTGTCGGTTGAGAATATATTAATAATTTGCTCACGAGACACCCTCCACGACTCTGGTGGTATGAATTCGCAGTGATCAATACAGTAGACGTTGCGTTGAGGGAAGAAATGGCGTTGAATGAAGAAAACACATCCGGCAAATACAAGGGCTACAACACCTAAAAGACGAAGAGTGACGTCAGCAGGCTACAGGAACGATTACTGTTGTGCTGTAACCATCCGAGGGCATCACCGTTAGTGATATAAGAGGCAACGACAGCCACTACGGCCATAAGGATAGCCCAGAGGAAACGATACCTGATAGGGAAGCTTTGATGCTAATAGAAGGGAATGTTTATGAGCACCTGTAGAAAGCCACAGTAATATAGTCCTTCAGACGGATGGTCCATGCAACTCTATTCTCGAAGGGCACCGATGTCGTGGGTTCATGAACCTCAGCGAACATGGGGGAGGTTGGCAGTTGAGTGACGGGCTTCTTAGTAGAGGACATCTAAAGGCAAGGAACTACGTATATCTATCAGACCTCCCCGAAGGCTGGAGACAAGCTTGTGTCGAACTCCGTTATCAGCGATGCGTGTGACGTCTTCACTTCGCAAAGTAACGAAACTCGAGTATAGGACCCGCGTTCGAACCCTGGTGCCGCTGTTTCTCTTCCATTTATTTTCGAAAAAGCAAGTTCGCGTCTCGCGCTTGGTTGAGTCGTTAATTGGTTTGCAGCGTTTTGGCATCTTCTTCGGCCTCTCTCTGATCTAATGGTTAACCAGATCCCTTCCTTATTAGAAGCCTTCAAACGCTATGCTAAGGAGAACGATGTCGAACATTACAACAAGCTAGAAGAGGTGAAGGTCCACTAATCAACCAATTTAGTATCTTTATTATTAGGTTATGCTAGATGGGTTGAGTATCCCTGTATTGGGTGACCTATCCTTCTTAAAGGACTGCAATGTCGGGTTCCTATCCCTTAGTAACTGTCAAGTCGGAGCTATAGATCACCCGTTCCCTCAAGGCACCAAGATTGAACGTCTCGAATTAAACTGTAAACATAATATTATATGACGTCCTTATATCGCTCATTGCAGACTAACAGCCTTATATATACCACTCATTTGCCTGTTCTTATCCCCTGCTATTCGTTCTCTTTCTCAGCTAACGATCTGGCCGATAAGAAGTCACTAGAGGCTCTGGCCAATCTGAAGGATACTCTACAAGAGCTTCATTTGGCTAATAATAAGTAATATCCTTCCCGATAAGAGAGTCACAGCTAATCACGAGCTTCCGGTAAAATGGCGTACATAATTATTAGACTAGCTTATGTCTCATTTCAAATCATGCTGACGTGGGCACTATCCCGGCTTAGTCTCATACCGGGCACGTTCAGTTAGACTGTCTGGCTCTTTTTGGGCCACATCTTAAGCCCTTTCCCATCGAGAAGGGATATGGTGCTATAAGGCATTTCGATGACGCTTTCCCAATATATCAAACACCATACTTTACAGGCTGTTTCAGGTTTGCCGATCTAGATGCTCTGACTCCTCTTCACGCTCTCGCCAACATTCGCATTTTAAATCTCATCGAGTAAGTGCGGTGCTCCTCCTAATGGTACTATTTTATATCTCAGTAACCCCGTCGGTGGGGTTGAAGATGATGACAAGATGGTTAAAGCAGCGTATCGTGAAGATCTGTTGAAAGCTCTCCCGAATCTAGAGGCTTTGGATGGCTACGATAGAAGTGTAAGGGATGATTCACCAGGATCGTTATGATACTTTATATTTTTAAGGGTGAGGAGGTAGTCTTTGAGGACTCTGAACCGGAGGATGATGAGGAGGAGTATTCCAGTGAGGAAGATGAGGATGAAGTGGATGAAGATGAGGAGGAAGAAGAGGAGGAGGTAGTAGTGTAAATGGGACGGGGTATCGAGGCAACTCTGGAAATCGGTATCGAATCTAGACCTTACTTGAAGGGCAGGTTATTGCCCTTTACACTTCAAACTGTATTTGAGTAAGACTCCCAAATGGCCTCTTCGTACAATTCTGTAGTATTATGGATAATAGAACTGCCCAGCAGATTCCGAATTCCATAATCGACCATGATTGAGAAATCTCGGTGTCGTCAGTATAAAACCTGGTGTGGTAGAGCTTGGGGACTTTACCGGAAGTCAGCAATACGACATTGAGAGAGCAAACAATCAAACATACGGCTAGCCGGCGACGACGATTTTCCCGAGTCAGCCCAACTTTATAATGGTTAGTTCTCTTCCTTCAGGAGGAAGAGGATGAAGCTCCCGATGCTAAAAGGAGGAAGACTACAGGTGATGATGACGAGGAGTAATTATGCAAGCTATTATCATTCATTACGCTACACTGAATAGTGTAAAGGGTATTTCAGTATTAAACATCATATATCTTGTGTTGACTTTAACAAAACCGTTTCATGTTAATATCGTTAAAGGAAACTGAATCTATCTTATCTACTCCTTATCAACTGGTGTGCCATATTTACGTGCAATGACAGGAGCAAGGCCGATATATCTGACCAGAGAGCAATGCGACGACAGCCTGTGGGGGTGTGTGGTACGTCTGTGGGGTAAGGTTCTCGAGGCCCTTCACACCAGGCTTATCCTCTCCAATTTCACGAGCGATGTTCTCGGTGAACTCTCTCATAGCAGCCTCATCTATCTCACGACCACGAGTAAATTCCTTCAGTCTTTCGTACCTGAAAGGACATCGGAAGGGATCTGAAAATTTACGGGAATTCCTTCGACAGTTTTGTTTTATCACAGTGCATTGTAGATCACATTGATATATAATACCGTGGAGGTTAAGCGGTGGCTATGGAATGCCTGCCTTCATTGCTTACGGTCTCTCCAGTCCGTATCTCCTCATAAGGGTTTGAACAGCTTCACCAGTAACAGCCCAATGCTCATCGAGTTCACGCTTGGCAACAGGTGCCGAAACCATAACCTAAAGATACGGAGCCTAAGCGGCTGAGCTGCTGGCTGGGGATGGGTCACCTTGCTGAGGCCCTTAATTGTGGAATCGATAGCTATTATGGTATGAGCAAAGGCTGAACCAACAGCTCTTTGAACGGTGCCTGAGATGTGTGAAAACTGTAAACGTGAAACGCTTCGCTCCGCCCTAATTACTGTCGGTAAGATCCCTTTGCATGCGAGAAATGGGAAGCTTTGTGGAGAAGTGATGCAGCATTGAAATAGCCACCCCACAGTTACCCTCTGCATTCTCAAAATCGATAGGGTTAACCTAAGATTCTTCACAGTGCGCAAAGGTATCTTATAAGATATTTCTGACCTTGTGGGGCATGGTAGAGGATCCGACTTCTCCGGCGATAGTGCGGAGGCCAAGCACTCCTCTCATGATGTACCTGGTGGCACCAAGCCGACCTCCGAGGAATCTTTTGGTAAGATGGTGATCTTACATCCAGAAGTCACGGCACATATCAATCATAATTGTATTCATTCTAGCTACAGTATCGCACAACTCCGACACATAATCATGACTCTCAATTTGAGTTGATACCGGCTGCCAATTCAAACCAAGATGGTCTTCAACCTGATCCAGAGTACACAAAGACCTTCCCAGGAGTAAGGTAGCCTACCAATGTCCTGGAGATATCGAACCAGTCAACGTCAGGATACGCAATGATATGGGCGTTGTAGTTCGCGGTAGCACCGTTGAACTTTCCCATCACCTCCACGTTGTCAAGATTCCTCAGCTGCCTCTTCAGGCGATGGCTAATGAAGAAGCCAATGATGGAATTTTGTGGCGAGTGACGGTGATGCTTACACAAAAACGGCACATTCTTTACCGAAAGTGGTGGGAGTGGCTGGCTGACCATGAGTAAGAGCGAGCAGAGGGGTATCAGCGTACTCCTGAGGCAAGGATCAAACTTCGTCACTGCGCCACGAAATTATACCTGCGACAGCTCGGCTAGCTTGTTGATAAGAGATATAAATCTCGGACGAAGGACCTTCGATCGCGCCTCGGTAAACATAAGGGCGTAGGAGAGGTTATTGATATCTTCACTGGTGCCTTGTAACAAATGATGTTAATAGCTGATGACGGCGGCAACGACGACAGGATATAGTAAGGAGCACGAGAGAAGGATACCGCCCCATAATAGAGATAGACGACGGCAGTAGCAGCTTGCAGTGATTATTCTTACATGCAAAATGAGTGAACTCGGTCAGCTTGGCCAGAGTAGGATCACCAGTGGCATGAAGCTTCTCCTTGATAAGGTATTCGACAGCCTTCACATCATGGTTGGTAGTACCTGACAGAAAGCATATTATTTCTCATCATCAAGGGCAGCTAGAAGTAATGACACGTCATAGAGTTCTAATAACATATCATAGAGCAGTTAATAATGCATCAAAGAGCGCTGCTCCGTGAGCTTCCAGCTACGGGCATTAATTGCGAAGCACACGGAGAAGGCAATAACGATAAGCCCCGCAGCACCGCCACGCCTGCCTAGTTACTACGTTCAATCTCCTTCACTCTTAGACCATCCTCAACTGTGAGATCTGATGCGATCTTACCCAGTTTATTACGTTGCTCAGGAGTAAGGCTAGGTACCTACTGGGGAGGCTCTAACCGGGAGGGGCTGGGTACACCTACCTCAGGGAACTCAGAGCGATCGCTCATCAGCGTAAGCCATTCCACCTCCACACGAACACGTTGACGGATGAGACCGAACTCGGAGAAGATATGATTGAGATCGGTACCTAGGAGCGAGGAGTAGACGGAAGAGTGGTATGATTGTGTGATACATTTATTAGCGTATCTGCCATCGACAGGCGAGATACATAGTAATCTGTGCTCTTGCTCGGTAGTGGGTGAGGCCGACATCGTGGTGGTGAAGGAGGAGAGGATAAAACAACAACAACACTACGTATCCTCATCATCATCAGCCCCCTTTAGAGAGCCCAACAGCTTATCGCGCCAGAGAGACAGTTGCGGTATTTAAATAATTACCATCCTTCCTTACCATCAAAGCCGGTGAAGCCAGTGAGAAGGAAAACCGGGAAGTACCTGAGAGTCGTACGTGTGAGATGTGATGTGATGGTGCCCTACGGTTTGTCCTCAATTTGGGAACACCAGTTCCAAGCGCTAGTAAGCCTGCCGTCAATACAACTACCTGAGCGAAATAAACAATTTTGAAATACCTGGACTGGGAATCGTACCGGCGTCGAAGAAGTTGTCACCACCAGAGCCGTCGAAAGCATGACGGAAGAAGTCCGATAAAATAATACGATGAAGATTCTCAACCTGACCGCGCGCCACGATATTATCGAGTTGATTATGATACTTACACCACCGAAGTTCTTAACCAAATTGGACATGCCTGGTGCATCTTTCATCTCAGCTATCTTATCCAAGCAGAGAACCAGTGGGCCTAGTATCCGTGGGACCTGTACATAAACCATATAGATTCTACTAAGTGCGAAGAGTCCTCAACGAGGACGAGCTCGGGACTGTGGTATCCATGGTACGTGCATACACAGCCACTTGCGAAAGTAAGTTAAATAAGAAAGAGCCTTTATTGACTCCTTTGTCGCCCTGTGCTCGTCCTTATGAACAAGCGATAGACTAGAATGATGATTTCTATAACCGTAATAAGGCAAGAAGGACTTCTTAATGACAACTTGAAGGAAGTGTGGTAGTATTATTACCTGAACGTATTTATCGATAAACATGAGAGCATTGGGAACGTTATGGTCTCCAAGATGAACGATAGTGCCTGAAGACAAGTACTGTGGAAGAGGAGGGGAGTGATGATAAGGTGGTAATTACTTCCAATCCATTTATCACCAAGCTGTCGTTGCACTCTGGCTACTATTTGTCTCATCGCCTTCATAACCTGCAAAGTTGAGGTGTTAAAGTCGAGAGCGGTATGACGATAACCACTACCTTAGGGCTCTTCTGGACTCTATGAAGGCCCTGCCCAGTCTGTTGTAGTGTATAAGGGTTGGTTGGATCCAATAAATCCTCTTCGGCTAAATGCCATAGTCTGTACATATCACTAATAACCTAATAACCCGACTCATCGCCCATTCGCCCACCATTACGGTACCTCCCGCCACAATGTTAAACTTTGCAGCACGAAGTTGTACTGTCGAGCGTGGGAGTGTGTGAGCCTGGAACCATTGTTACCTTCTTGAATGGCCAGTGATACGTTGAATCTGATGAAGAGGAGGTGGTCTGGATGAAGCCAAGGCTGCTGCTGCTGCTGCTGATGCCGAGGCTGCCCCTACTGTTCGGTGACATCCATATCAATCCTATCGGGAGAGAAGTAATGTTGCATATACTGTATCATTCTGTCACAAGGAAGGCGATTGAACCGCAAATATGTACCTGTTAAACCGGTGCTACTGAAGAGGATGGAATGTATTCGGTATGTTACTGTGATCGCCTAAGGCGTAGATGCACTGCTCGATGTCCTCTTGAGTCAGCCGAGCGCCTTCAACTTCCTCACTGTCCAAGGCGTTATCGTCCCCATCACCTATTAGACACCATGAGACCCAGGTTCGAATCTTGGTGATGGCGTTTTACTGGAGTCCTCATCAGTGCGTCCAGAGAACATATAGGAGAAGTAACCGCCGAAGTGGCCTTTATTCTTCTTCCGTTGGGTCCCCTTTGCACAATACTTCCGCGATAGTTTCCTTATGGCATTCTCCTTCTGAAAGATGAATAATGTGATATAGCCCATGTGGGGATACTGCGGTGGGACGTATTAACGCTACGGCCTTCATAGATCGGAAGGAGAAAAAACAAAAGTCAAACAAGTTACCGCACGGTCTCAGTGGACTTTATGAAAATCCCACTACGAGGCTGCAATGCGGCAGTGAGCAAATAATGCTAAACAACTTTCCAGCAATCAATATTGACCCAGAAATCGATTTTACTTCTCTTGTCTATTTTATTGCGTCGGGCTGGATATCGCCTTCGGAATTATACCGACTTTCCCCCACATTACAGCTTTGATATCCCTTTGAACCTCCCCTCTAGATCGGCCTTCGCTGTATATCTCCCTAGTAGCAACCTAAACCATAGTACTACCATAACTAACTAATGAGGCCACTACTTCTAATAGGGGATCATCTAGCATCTTCAATGCCCTAGGGCTGGACTGTAGGGTAGAGTAGACGGTCTTGACAGGCTCTATCACTCCTATGTGCTCGAACAGCCCTACAGTGTCTGGACGCACCTGAGTAACACCTCATACCGCTCTCTCCGCTATACTCCAAAGAAGCCTGATAGAGGTCCTGCTCTTCAAGATGAATATAGCAACAGTCCCTTCGAATCGACCACCACCCCTACATCTTGTCGACTTACCGTATCCATGAGAAAGTATATAAGTTTGCCGTAGGTAGATCGCATCCTCTCAGGGTTCAGTAGCTTATACCGTCTACTAATCTCGAATGCCTTCCGATAAAAGTCCCCATACGCAGCATAATCTCGGCTCTTCACCAATGCTGCCCCTTTACTATAGTCCTCCGCCACTACCAACCCATTGAGTATAGCACACATCTGTCGAGCTCTTATGGCCATTTGCCTGGCTGGGCTGACATTTGGGGGGAATTGGACATCAACTTTATCGGTATAATCGGCAACCTTAAAAGGCAACGGGATGACTAGACTCTAGTAACCTATCCAGTATCACTTGCATGGCGCTCTCTACTAGCCGAAGCAGCTTCCTTTCGTCGTAGGTCAATCTAAAGGCAATACTCCTCACTAGAACATATAGGCTATCATTCACCTTATAGGAACCCATTTTGCCCGGGCCATCATTGTGGCTTGATCGTCCATCGCTCCAAGGCCGCCGGCCTCTGGTTCGGATTCCTCAGATGTTTCAACGCCTTTATCTGAAGTTCACTTCTCTACAGTCGTTGGAGTGATAATAGCGTGCAATTCATCTTCATTATTTACTCTTCACAAAGTTTCATTGTCTCACCTGCGTATTGGTCCATCTCGGCCTCCCTTTCCTCCTCGGCACTGGCATGCATTACAGTATCGGATGCAAGATCCTCCGGGACATGTACTGGTATACCAGCAAGCTTAGCTACTTGCAACCTAATAACGATCAACCTCGAAAAATATCTTTCTCTTTCATCAAAATTTGCCAATGTCTACTGTTTGACCGCGACCTTCGGAAATTAATACGGCCATTTCAACAGGGGATAGAACCCTCGACCTCCCTCAAGATAGACGAACGTTCTCCCCACTCGACTAATCGATGCTTTACCTCTCCTCTTCACCACAACTACGCACGTATCCCTGGACAACAGCTACCAGATCCCGGTGTTTCATGCTCGACACTAGCCCAGCGAGATCGTCATCTGATGGGCTGCTCAAATTTTGTCGGGATTCGACTTCCATGTAACACAAGCAACTCCGTAGACGTGCTGTCTCCCTCCCACTTCACACAACAATATAATAGGGAAAGAAGAAACAATTGTACAAAGGTGTACTAATGAGCAGGATACGACAAGACATCACGACCATTAACTTCCAATTGGCTGAGACGACTACCAATGGGAATATCCCGCAAACATATTGAAAACGCATCAAAGAGATGAGGGATAACGGTTGCTGCTGCCTAATGAGAGAAAACGTGGTAACGAATAGGGCTTAGCAATACCGCCTCCTTTCAACGTGGGAAATGGTATAATACCGTTAAGCGAGGCTATACTGATGGTAAGTGGAAACTTATGAGATTGCGGTAGCCATCTGAAGCATATAGATGCAGAAATGCGCGATAGAGAGGACATCGATAGTTATGCAAAAATGATGAGTTATAGCTCAACACGTTCAAGAATGGCTAGAACTATCCCTTCTTAACACAGTGTTTACAAAACGCTTGAGAGACTCTTTATTAGTATAGACCAAACGAGCTTGCTCCAATGCAGCTCTGTCTCTAACAGCTTCCTCTACAGTCTTACGTAAGGGAGCATAGACTCTCTCACGATCAACATAAATAGCAGCTATATAACCACCTCTGTTTCTCCATACACCACGCGGAGGATTGTTACCCTTTTTAATTCTAGAACTAGGGGACCTCGTGGGCGGTGATGGCTTCGGCGATGGTGAGCATTTACCACGTTGCATAAGATAATGACCCCCTAATGACCTTGCACCGCTCGGAGAAGCCTTGACCAAGGATAAAGGGGGAAAGGAGGATAAAATATCATCCGGGAAAATCGGCTTGGACAAACCGTTCATAGGACCATCCCCTGATACACCAGAAGATGTAGTAGTGGACGTATCAACAGATAGAGAGTCTTTAACCGTTGCATTATACGAGGACGGCGAAAAGGTACAAGGCTTCCAGTGGGAAGGTGCGGGTTTAGCTTCGTAATTGGCTGGAGTAATGGCAGCAGTACTGGACAGTAATGACCGTCCCAAATTCAATAGGAAATCGTCTTCCTCCGCCTTCTTCTGGTAGCCAATCACGCTCATGTTGTCGACAGCAGGTGTAAGAGTAAAGCTAGCTAGCGAGTTAGCCTGATATTAGCGGCGAGCTCGTTAGCGTTGAGGAAATACAAGATTGCAAGAACGTCAAGATTTTCGCCTGCGCGACCTTGGTCGCATTTATCATCCGCCCTGTTGCTGGTGTAACTTTCTTCGTCCACCTTATCGTCTTAAGTGTAGCTGAGATGCCTCCCGCCCCTAAATCAGTTAGGACCGCAGGAGGGTCTCATAAAGCAAGTTGGAGCAAAAAAGTAGTAATCGTGGCTAGCTAGCAATGACCCTAATTGCAATCTTTTAGGTCCTGTCATCTGAGGAGGTCGGTACAGCTGCGTTAGACAGGTATGAAAGGTATCTTGAGGTTAACGGTGCAGGATACGTTGTTGGTTAGTAACGATCCCAACTATGACGAGATCCTTGACGGCGATTACAATCTCGATATATACGAATGTGGAACCACATTCCGCACCGTTCGCCAGAGAGCTCCTAGCTACGCTACAGGCCATGTTAATATAGAAGAGCCCACGTACTGCGATATTCCAACCTCAAAAATATCTTTACTATCCCTACTAGGCTTTCTCTGCCCGAATTCCAGAAGAAGCTATCGGGTATCTTACACGATTATTATGCTACTAAAAACGCCACAGCAGCGGTGGATGATATCAAAGACCTCGAGTGTAGGAGGACCTCAATCGACCTGTTCTGGTATCTTTACGCCCACAGGTCCGATGTATCATGATGAGCTCGTTTATCGCATCGTGAAGATTTCCCTAGATCGTAATAGTGAGGTTAAGGTGTATGAAAGATATGCTTTAGATGACGAGGAGTGCCAAGAGCTGGCATCATCGTTGCTGACTCTACTTTACTCGGCCCATGTTGTAACCCAATCCCAGAATCAGAGGGCTTTCGAGAAGCTTATTGAAGTTTGGGAGGACTTAAGCATCGATGTGAAACAGCCTGAGCAACACCCTAGTATCTATACTACTGGCGTCTTGGACAGGTCCCCAACGCTCCAGAACAGATATTGAAGTTCCTAGACTGTGCCCTATGTGACGGTATTGTTGCTGAGAACTTTGTTACTAGACTACCGGAAACCCTCCTCAGAAAGGTATCTTAAAGCATCTATCTGCTTCCCCCAGCGATCGTATAGATTCGGGACGCTGATGCGGACGAGTTCATTGACGTTTACGAGCAACTTAATGAGTTGAAAAAGTTTAAGGAGCACGCAAAGGTGAGAAGGATCATTTAGTCTCTTTCCGGTTTTTCTATCAAATTCGTCTCAGGCAATCCTCGTTGATTATTTCGCATCTCACGGTGGCGGTGGTGCCGATGATGTCGCCCAGAGCCTTGTCGCTCTAGACAGGCCCGGAATGCACCACGAATTTGTAAGCCCTCGGAGCAGCCATACAACTTGCCTATGTCTCCTATAAGGTACGGTCTGCGCTCCAGCTGTCCTTTGATCGTGACGTTCGCACCAGAGCGGAAGTCATTCAACTTTTGGCGGATCTCCGTGACAAGAGAGTCTTAACCGACGATGACATCTTACTGGGCTTCGGTCGAATGCTAGGTTGGACCAGTACCGTTGCTTGCTTGATCTGCTTGGGTTCTAGGAGCCCTTGACGACTTCACTCTGGACTGCCCCGGGGCACCGGATATGCTTTCTGGTCTCATTGTTCAAGGCGTCGTTGAAGAGCTGCTTCCACCCGCCTTCTTAAAGAACAGCCTCAGGTAGTAGCCCTGTGAATAATCTCATACCGCTCCATCCTCTGATCAGGCTCCGCACTGGCAACGATGTCGGTATAAACTGTATTAGACATGCTATTAGTATTCTAGACAGTGAGAGGCACTGGCGTCAGCGTCACGGTGGCCATGGCCGCTTCAACCTAGCCGGGAGTCCATGTAGTGACCGCATTGGTACTTGTATTCCCGAGGCCATCATGTCCCCGCCACTCTTAGCGCAATGAGTTCCTCCTTTCCTTTAGCTAATAAGAACAAGGTTGAATTCTCGGCTCTCGAGGAAGAGGATATAAAGAAGTGGAAGCTGGAGTTGAGGAACGCTATCGCCGAGTAGGCCTTGCAATGGAGGCGCCGCTCGTCACCAGTCTAGGGGGGCGGTATGCAGGTACTTCTGCAGTGCAGATGGCGATGAGTTCTGTAGATTGGCCGCAGAATGGGACATGTCATCTGAGCAGGCGGCCATCTGTGTTAAATACATCCTGATGATGGCCATGGAGAGGACTGGAGAGCAATGTCTCATGGCAGGTAACTCCACAAGGCTCTTGGACTTGGTAATAGGAAAGCTTTTGCTCAGTGGATCTGCTATGCCATTGCGTACTCGTGAGGGAGGAGCTGTCCAAGGATGATATCGTGAACGGTTTCAAGCTCATAATGGAGAACATTGCCGATGTCAAATTGGATATTCCGGATGCAGGTGAGCAGGTGATGACACCGTCGCCGGGAATCGAACCCGCGTCGTTGGTTCGTCAGTCGATATGTTACGTGCCTTCCGTCGTCTTTGCATCAAACGAGGCATTCTAGAGCGTACCGCTCCCGGTGTCGATGATGATGATGGTGAGGAGGAGGAGGGGAAATAGAGTATCACAACGGTGATCAGCGAAGATATAATAAATACTAATCATTTACAAAAGATGGTATGAAATTGTCGATATTGTGGGTCGGGTGTACCCATCGAAGTGATCCTATCATTATTATCATAAGTGCTGCTGCATCTGTTGTCTCTTTATAATCTCATATTCATTAAATGGAAGGGTATTGTGTTGATGGGGACAGCTCGTTGTGCAACTACTACTACTCAGTTTAATATTATCTCCCTTTATTCCTCTTTACAATATCATTTCCTTCATCAAAACGTCGCCACCTACTGGTCCTTCGAATCAGAGCTGTCAAGACCGCTATAGCAGTCGGCCTCAATGCTCACTCTGATGACACCAACAACATTAAGAGGCAGAAGAATCTCGGAGCCGAATCCCCTTCGTCTTCGACAGCGTCATCTCCTCGCCACTTGAGCTGCTACTCTCGTGAAATCGATGATTGGCCCTTCGTTGACCAGCTCAGCGTGGAGGTCTGGGCATTTGCTAGGCCCTTCTTTCATTTGGTCGCTCTAAGACCTCCCTTATTCGCTGCTGGACAATGGCGTGTTGAGTCACCACAGAAGTTGGCTATCCATAACAACCGTCTTCTAACTTGCGATCTTGTCCACGATCGTATCCTGTCAACATCTCTACAGCGGGATCTCGAAGACACTTATGTCTACTTCGCTGTCAGTAAGCCGCTGGGCCTGTGTTCTGACAACGCTGCTATCGGTGGTGGCGGCGACGGTGGTATATTCTTCACCCTCATGGACGAGGATAATGTATGTCTTCTAGACCCCGGTGAAGCCGAACCCTACGCCGTAGTCGGCCCTGGTGTCGACCCGGACTCTGAGGAGCATGATCTCACCGAGCCTCGAGCAGTCCAGTCCTCGAACGGCGGTTCTGTTTTATGGGTTTGTGATTCTGGCAACCATCGACTGCTTCGAGTGGATAGGACTTCCTTCACTCCAGTGTCGGTTTGTGCGGACATCGGTCTTCGTTGGCCAGAGGACATCTGCGTTGTAGCTGACTCTTCGGTGGCCATCGCTGATACCGACAACAATCGCGTCGTTGTCTACACGCCTCGAGATGATGGTCATTCAGCAGTAACAGGCGAAGGGCTGGTGCAGGTTGTCGTTGGAGGAGCTAGCAGTGGCCGTGGTGATGATGAAGATGATGCTATTACCCTACATGGCCCTGGTGCGGTCACAAGTGACAGCGTCAGGAAGGTGCTCTACATTGGTGATTCGTATAATGGTCGTATTGTATGCTGCCCTTATAAGGTGGAATGTGATTGTCTGGGAGATAATAATATCAGACACGAGGGTTTCAGTGTCGAAAAGTCTTCCCCAGAAGAAGAAGCCATTCTCTCTACCAGCTATTTCGAACTACCTGATGTATGCCACAGTATGACTATTTCCTCTTCATGTCGTCATCGAGGAGGAGAACAACAGCATGATGAGGAGGAGGAGCATCGGCCGATCCTGCGGTTCGGTGAGCCATTCGTCGCCGCTGATAACGTTGGCAGAGTAAGCGGTATGGCAGTTAATGAAGAGACTGGTGAACTGTATGTCAGCGACCGTGTGAATCACGTTGTGCGCGTTCTCAGTCCATTGTACTATTAGCAGCATCATTGACAATAACATAACAACAACAGTCGTAGCGGTACTATACGGATTATCACTGCATCTATTATTACTATCACCATTATCTCAATAATAACAATAATATTAAATCACCACCACCATTCTCTATTCTTCTTCTTGGCATCATCATCATCAACCGTCAAGATGCGGCTATTTATGCACCCTTAGTTTCTTATTAATATGCCGTAGATTCGAGTTGACAATTTGCGGGCGCTGAGGAAAACCAACATAATACTTTTTCGGACAGCAGCATTGCTCCAGTCAATGTCCGTGGCGATCGACGGGGAAAATGAGGGCCACTTCAAGAAGTTGTACAAGAAGAATGTTATAAGTCAAATCCGAAAGTACAAACAAGGCAAGATCGACCTGGCCCAGCTCGAGATAAGAAGCTCGGTTCCCAAGGATGACCTCATCAAGGTCATTGGCCTCGTGGACGGTGAGGGCCTCACTGTGGCCGTGGAGGAGATGCTGATCGATGTTAACAGCCGGAACAGAGCGGCTCGGCGAGCACACAATAGAGATGCCCATGATGGTGAAGTTGAGGAGATCCTCAAAGTCGCTGAAGGTGCCTTGACCACACAAGTGACGGTGAAGAAAGTATTGGAGGCGGAGCGAAGCAGATTGGATTGGTCTCAGCTACCTAAACATTTGATACCAGAAATGATGAATATCAGTCTGTATTATCATCTTAAGAGGGGCGACTACGAGGGGGCTGCGCTGCGTATTAACCATGGAAGGAGGAAGCGAGCTCAGATAGAGCATATGATATCTCTGGTGAGATCCCAGGTTCAATTCCCGGCTCCAACAAGTGGTCCTGTTAAAATAATTGATCTTGGTGGTGGCCGAGGTGATCTTGCCCTTACACTAGCCCACGTATTCCCAGCTTCTGATGTAACCGTTCTCGATATCAAAGAGCTCTCTGTACAGCAAGCCCTCTACCGCGCCGACCAGCTCGGGCTCTCCCATCGCGTTCACGGTAAGGTCTGCGATCTGGCCGAGTATGCCGTGGATCACTCCGAAGGTTTCGACGTCGCTGTCGGTCTTCACTGTTGCGCCGGTCTCTCGGATGTCGCCATCGATCTGTGTGAGAGGAATGCTCGTCATCGGCCAACGACCCTGATAGCCTGCACCTGCTGCTTTGGTAAAATGAAGCAATGGTTCCCTCCCCACCTGCAGCAGCAGCGAGGGTTTCGGTATCCTCGCACGCCACAGCTGGGCCTCGACCTTGAACAGTACGAAGTGATATGCCGTACCGCAGAGGATGACCGTCGAGGGGAGATAAGCCGTCGAGCAAAGCTGCTAATTAATAAAGATCGAATCAACGCTGCTGCCTTACGTGCATCATCTGGTGGAGCAGCCGGGTCCGGTGAACTGGTCTCTGCGGAGATTGTCGAGCTGCCTCCTGTACATAGCTACAAGAACGAAGTCCTTGTAATGAAGTGGGCACCAACTGGCGACAAATAGCTAACTTGTTTCTCTCTCTTTGAGGATGGTATGCGTTGTTAATTAACTCATAAGAATTCCCTTAGCAGAGTTATCACTGAAACCCCTGTATACGGAATGGCGAGTAAGATCGTATCTTCTTCTTCTCCTAATACAGCTCCATCCGTGCCGCCACATGAGGCACAGTCGACCGTCGCTGAGGGCATACACATTCCACGTTCAATAGCCCATTCTGAGGTAGCTGTCAACAGGCACAAGAGACTACAGAAGACTAAGCTCTGCAAATACGGAGAGGATTGCGCGTAAGCTCCCCTTGTGTGGCGCCGCGCTGCTTGCCACAGCGCTGCCTCATCTCCAGGTACCGAGCCATCGGTCGCTGCTTCTACGCTCACTCCATCGACGAGGTGCAGCCGAGGCCTCCAAAAACCGAGGAAGAGGTGCAGCCGAGACTCGACGGGCAGATAAAAGCTCGAAGTGCTGCTTTGTTAGATTGCTGCCGAGCACGCTGAAACTCTCCGTAATCTGGTCCTTCAAGAACAAGCAGCGGCGATGCTGGCTGCCAATCCATGGTGCAACCCACAGGTAGCCGCCTTGGCTGCGAGCTCGATGGTGAGGCTGGTATATCGACATACATCATCATTGAGTTGGCCATCCTTGTCAGGGTTTGTCGCCGTTCTCGGCAATGCCTGGTCTACCCAATTCCTACGGTGCTCCCTCTGCCGCTGCCTACTGGGCGTTAATGGCTCAGGTCGCCACAGCTGGTGAAATGGCCAGGGTAAGCAGCAGCCACCTGAGCCCATATGCCGTAGTCATAGCTTTCAGGCAGCCGGTACCACAGCAATCTCCAGCCCGCAGCTGATCCCTCCGGAGCTGCTAGCCGCAGCCTCCGGCACAGCTGCAGCCGGCGGTGATCCATCCAGCTTGCTCGCTGGCTTTGGCGGCCTGCCTCCACCACCCCCGCTCGATCTCGCCCTCTTGGGCCTCCAGGGTGATCATGAGGCGTCCTATTCGCTTTGTATGCAGACACTGCGTCAGGTGACGGTCTCCTCCCATCCATGACTGGCGGAGCCGCCGGCGGAGATGCTCCTACTCTGGACAGTGGCATACCAGAGTAAGGCGGAATGGCACGCTGTGGCTTCTTTGAAGCATTTGTTTTATTCAGCTCCTTCCTTCTGACCAAGCCACCAGGCCTGCTGCCTCGTGGCACCACACCCGATGCCTCATCAAGAGCTCCCTCGGTAGATGCCAATAAGAGCGAGGCCAGTGATGTGGCGAGTAAGGCGTAGCTGGTTGAAGAGCGACATATTTGTTATCTTCAGATGAAGCTATGGAGACTCAGAGCGCGTTCGGTGGCAATAAGGATCTCGCTAGTTTTGGGATTACTATGGATAATAAGTGAGATATAGTACAATAATGGATGATGATATGATTTACGATAGGTCCAAGTCGAGATAATACTGTATTGAAATGATGCCAAAGTATCTTAGCTGCTGCTGCTGCTGCTGCTCTGCCATACTGATGCTACTTGAAGTAGACGTCCACCAGTAGCAGAAGAAAGAGCAATGTCTTTCATCCATCCATATGGACTACTGCCGTATGAGCCGGCTGTATTTACCTAAGGCATCTTCGTCATTATTATTATTGTTGTTGTCGATGACGTACTTCTATTATTAATGATGCTCATCCTTTATATCCTATTTTTATATCACTAGTTGTTGTACTAGATAGCTTTGTATGCATGAGAATAACAAAAACAAGAACAACCGACAACAGCTGCTGCTGCTGAGCAAAGTGTGAGAAACTGTGACAAGTGTGATGGCATTACTACTACTGCGGTGTGTGATGATATACCCCTCCCTCCTCCCCTCCCAGCACTTATCATCATATTGTCATGTATGTCGTAGGCATGGATTGTTTGTGTGACTGTTGGCAGCTGCTGCTGCAGCGGATGCGTCTGGTGGATTACCTTGCGATTTGATTTATTCAATTGGCCCTCAGTTTTGCTAAGATACTCTTTTTCTTTCATGATGAGCGATCAGGATCCTCCAGCGCCGACAACCCCTTTGAGTCTGCCCGAGTCATGTTACACTGATCAAGTTGGGGGCATTCATATCCCTAGAGCCATCGCCCACTCGGACATCGCTATAACCCGCCATAGGAGATTGAACAAGACCAAACTGTGTCGTTATGGAGAGCACTGCACGTGAGCTTACTAAATTCGTGGCGCGCAGGAATTTTTCATCAGATACCGTCCTTTGGGGAGATGCTTTTATGCGCACACTGAGGAAGAGCTGAAAGAGCGTCCACCCAAGACAGAGGAAGAGGTTCGATTAGCAACACCAGCAGCAGCGGTGCCTTGGCAGAGACATCATTCAGATTGCCGCTGAACAAATGGAAGCCGTCCAGAACATAACAATGCAGGATCAGGCTGCCATGTGGGGAATGTGGCCATCACCACCACCACTGCAATTTGGTTATCCTCTGGTAAGTTGCCTCACGTTGCTTAGCTCGAACATGCCGCTGTTTGTATAGGCATTCAACCCATATTATGGCAACCCTATGTCCGCGTATTGGGCCTTCGCAATGCAGGCCGCTGCCGTGGCCGAGGCAGCTAGGGTGAGCTCATCACGCGGGCATTCCGCCACGGTTCTCCCAGGCCGCTACTCCGGCCGATCCGGCTCCGATGGTCGCTACTGATTTCAATACCTATAACGGTTTGGACTATCAATCATGGGTGGCTCTGAAATACGCTCAGGATGCTACCAGTAAGACACAGACCTTGCCAGGTTATTCGGTAACCGTGGTTTAGGCGGCTCTAACAGAGATAAGCATCTCGATATCCCGACAGCCTCAGCCAGTGCTGCGTAAGGTTCAATCTTGCCTTCTCACTGGATACTCCTTTTCAGAGGATCAATGACGGCAGAGCATTTCTCTGACCACAGCGGCAGTATACCGCATGGTACCTCGGAGGCAGGTACCAACGCACAAGGTAAGATGCGCTCTGATAGATATCGAAGGACTCCGTTTAGACGATCCTCTGGAAACTCAAAGCGATCACTGTGGCGCAGATGCACGTGCCGATCCGGGCACTTTCTTCGGGGAGAAGTACGCTGATCACATTCGCATGTTTGATAGTAGCCGTGTTAGGGCGAGGTCGCGATAGAAAGGATTGTCCATCACTCCCTATTTTCACCGCGATGACGCTGGATAGCTGACGTGCGATGCATTGTGTCGACGTCTACTATCGACAGACTATTTTCCATAATCATGATGCTGTTATTCATGGCAACAAGGCTTTGCCAGAACGCGCAGTTGCGCTAATAGGATCTATTGCGTTATTAAGTGATATCGATAAAGCTCATACGGAACTGTGGGCAACACGATAAACAAGCCACAGATGAAACTATTATCATTTATAGAAACTACTCCTAAAACGCTCATACAGTGCAATGCCGAGGCATTCTATCACCACCGTTACCACAATGTGTATGCCACAATAGAGAGCGAGTCTGAAAGGTAAAGGCGATGGTAGACGGTGCTCGGCGGCCAATGATATGTGAATCAGTTTATATAAAAATATAACAGCATAAACGAGAGCCAATATAAACGCTGGGGGGAGAGGCTTCAAGCTGCTGTACTTCGTAACGTCCCTCAGTGTCAACGATATCGCTGCAGAGAGGTAGATGCAGCAAAGCGATTCGTAAAGTGCCCAATTCTCATATGAGCGACACTCCGTCCCAAAGTGTGGATGGTGAGGTTCGACCGACCATGTCTCAGAATTCACCAGTAGAATTAGCAGCACTTGGAGTCCAATGCCAAGAAGTAGCTGCATCAGCATGAGACAGGCTTCGACGATGAACGGGCTGGGCTGATGCATTTCCGATATCGACGTCTGGAAGCTCGGTCGTAGGAAGAGGGCAGTGAGCAAGAGAGATGGTAGGGAGTAGAGGAGGTCAAGCTTGGCGTATTGAGAGTCTGTAAGGTTATCCTCGAAATAATATAGCAATGATACACATGACACTTGGAGAATGGCATACGTCATCGCGAGACGCATAATAATCACCGCCGCCGCGAAAGCGCCTCGGCCTTGAGCCAGAACTTCGCAGCACAACCATGGCCCCTTGGATGTGTCAACACCCACAAGACAGCCTCCAGCGAGATATTGTAGTGCTTTAGCTGTGTTCCATCTTGGGCTGTGCGAGGCCGAGCTTAATACTAGGCCAACCGCCGCAGAAGAAAGTGCCGGGATATCATTAGTGCCGTCACCGCACATCATCACAGTACGACCTTCGGCATTACAAGAGCGTACATAGCATGCCTTCGACCACGGTGTCATGCGCGTCTGGACCCTATCATCTTTCACCAGAGGGTCTGTTAGTGTACTATTCGCCTGGAGCAGCCCAATAACACTAGCCGACGCTCGAGCAGTACCATCAGCATCACCAGTACAAAGGGAACATTTTATGTTCGCCCCAGACAGTTCAGTGACGACTTTATTTGACAGCGGGTGGACTGTCATATGGATGACGACTATACCGATGAATCGGAGGTTTCCAGGAATCAACCAGTCAGCCTCAGGTACGTTACGATTCTCTCGGCCACCATACGCTATAACGCGGAAGCCACTATTGGTGTACATGTTCACTACTTGGTAGAAGTTTGAAGGTATCGTTGCGGAGTTACTCGCAGCGCAAAGGGCTTCAGGGGCTCCTCGAACGTATAAGGCCGTAGGCCCATGGGGAGACCCGCAGAGGACGCCAGCAAGCCGAGTGGTCGGGTCGAAGGGAGCATGAGCTATTACTGGGGCCGGGTAAGCAACATCGATGTATGTTGGGATATCGCCATTAATCGAGAAGCATGAGGACGTGGCAAAGGAATCCTTGTTGCTGACAAGTGCCAAGCCGTCAGAGTAGTCAAATACTGTTGTCTCACGTGCTTCGTCCGGGCGAGTCGGGTACGCCGGAAAGTCGTCGCTGGCCATTTCACCAACGAACTCAAGCAGTGCTTCGTCGACAGTATCGGTGCCACGCCGACCAAGTTCTGACTGATGGAAGACTGTCACGGCACGACGCAAGGCCCCCCCTTGGGGGGAACCTGCCGCTCGAGATGGCTCCCGTAGAACGGTAAGTGGGTTGCCATAACCAACACCGACAACAGTGGCATCGCCAGTAGTGATGGTGTTGGTCTTGTCCAGGACGACCTGGTCCACGAGGCCAGCCAGGACCAGAGGCGGTAGAGAACCGCGCTGGGCTGCCAAGACTCCGGGAGGAAGGCGCAGAGCCGACGAGCAAGAGAGGTGTAAGACCAAAAGTGCAACAGGTAGAGCTGGAGGCAGCGCATCAGTGAGAACATCTAGAGAACTCATTATTCGGTAATGCATGGGAGCATGCTCCAATGACAACCAACTGAGCGTAAATGCCACCATGCCTGCCGCGGCCAGGAGTAGCACACACGCCAGGATAGCCTGTCTCAGACGGAACTCCGCCGCACCCCATTCGTGAGCAATAGTGGCCTCTAGATGGAGTCCTTGGAGCGTCTGGTGGCCTGTAGCCAGAACGAGAAAAGTAGCGTCGCCGCTGGCATCCAGGAGTCTTCCTCCACACAGAAGCAAAGATTCGGGTCCAGGATGTGATCCTCGAGCAGCTGGGAGAAGCTTGTACACCTCGGATTCACCCGATATGAAGGAGTGTTCAACAGTCGCAGAACCACACACCAATACGCAGTCAGCGGGTATCGAACCTGCGGTCTCCAGCTTCACAACATCACCCGGTACCAAAGCAGTAACCGGAACCTCTTCGAACACACCGCGCTGCTTCACGCGAAGGACTACACCTTCCACTGATTCATCTGCTGCCGCTTTCATCTCCCGATAGGTTCTATACAGGAGACGCAAATGGAGTCCTCGGGCCAGGATGGTGAGCACCAATATAGTGAGGGCATAGTCGTAGTAGTGATCTAGTAGCCAGAAGCTAACGGCCACCAATTGAAACCATACAACAGGAGATGATATAAAGTAAGCCCAAAATGCTCGGCGAAACCACAACCACGAGCTCGAGGGGAGGGCGCTGTTGAGGGCGGTGCCAGCGTACGCAGCTTTTAAGGTAGCTCGGGCCTGCGGATCTGGGGATGCTAGTTCTTCGGGCACTGGCTGATGGAACATGCCTCGTCGGAACGACTCCTCCTCTGGAACGTACATGTAAACAGCGTTACCAATCCGAAACCACATAGCGTGTCCGTGACGGTGAAGGGGCAGCTTCCTGCCGTTGAGGTAGATGGAAGAGGAGCCTTTACTGAGGGTAGCGGTCACATTTCGCACCGAGTTCACATCGACAAAACGCTTGTAACATCTTGGCATAGCGTCCAGATGGACGGTGAAGGTCTCCATTGGTCCAGGTGGGAGTGGAAGCCTACAGTGTAAGACGGTCCGAATAGTAACAACAAGGCACCAGTAGTCTTATCATGATGATGAAATAATGAATACATGAACAGTTGTCTACATTGTGTGATATACAGTAGAGTTATCATATATGCCATTGCTTTCCAAATTTACCATTCTCTGGTCTGAGAATCTGTCGAAGACTCTTCCGAGGAACGAAAGGACGCTTCTCCTTCTCGGCAATCGGGGAATGGCGAGCCTTGGACACACTTCTGGACAGCTTCGGGCTCTTTGGCACAGTCAGCGGTATGTCGTATTGTGGCGTAATCTGAAGTCGCCGCCACTGTAGCGCACCGCACACACTAGCTCACCCTTTCCGGGGACTTCTGTCTGTTCAGTTGCATGTATCGTTCGTTCCTTCTCAAACTTCGTTCGAGCATCGCCCGGCCCCTCGCTATCTCCTCGAGCTAATGAGCCCTCTAACGCGCATCTCGCCGGACAGCCGTGGCACCCACCTGGAGCTCCTCGGTCGATCGGGTCTTTTTCCGAGCGCCAGGAGTTATCGCACCACGTGGCGGCACTACTCCTCCTCTAGTCAAAGCTCCCTTACGGATTCTCTTTGCGGCCGGCGGGGCAGAGGCAGGAGCCCGGCGTTGCACAATTCCCTAAGCATAACGTAAATCCCCATAACGGAACAAACGGCACTTTCTGAGGGGGCGTTCCAGGGGGTGTTTGGCCGCCGCTTTCCAGAGTTCTTTTGTGACCACCGACCAGCGCTACTCTTCCACCAACTGGTGGGCTGATGTCGGGATACGTGCATGATGATGATGCATGCATTGGTTCTAGCAAACAGTGCAGAGTCGACAAGCAAGCTGATCGGGCAGAGCAGTATGGCTCCACATGCTGATTGAAGGCGAACGCAATTGGGGACAAATTGATAGGAAAAAATGTTATGAATGAGTCAAGTGTTCCATCTTACTAGACAGCCATTATCAGGCATGGTCTTGTACCTGAAAGAAGTGCAAAGACTGATAAGCAGTATGTTGGACTCACCATAGCAGCCACGGCCAAGGCTTCATCGGGTGCTAAAACAGATTCAGCTGCGGCAACCAACTGGGACATTTCCTGGTGGACATTTGCTCCGGTATTCGACCGAACTGCATCTAAGAAGGCCTCGTATACCTGAGGGACGGAGAACGTAAAGCATGCGGTGGTGTACGATGGTTACCTTTCCCAGCACGCCCATAGGTTGAAGGCCTTCTACACCAGATAGAGTCTCATCAAGAGACTTGGACATCTGAGATAGTTGCCTCGCTCTCTCTTCTGGCTCCTTAACCTTCGCGATCTCAGCTCCACGCTGACGGGCATAGTCGTCACATAAGCGATCGAGAAGGCCATCCAGCGCCGCTTCAGTCTTAGATTTGTCCAGGCCGGGGCAGACAGAGATAGACAGTCGCTCCACAACGGACTGTTTCTTTATTTTCCCCAGAAGGCGTATTGTGTCCAATGTCCCCTTATCGGGTGCCCCCCATACCAGCGCTCCATCTCCGCTGAATATATCAGTAACCTCGCCAAGCATAAGTGAGCCTAGTTCCTGTGCCGTCATACCCTTCCATGCGTCCAGGACCTCCGCCGCCCCGGTAGACAGTGTTCCACAAACCATAACCAATGGCCTCTCGCTGCCCGATGCAACACACTCCTGCTGTGCCTCGGTCAGCCTCGCCTGGGTCCACTTCCTCACCGCCATCTCTGCAAAGTGACGTACTTTATCCCCAGTTTCATTGTGACTGTTCGCAAAGGAGAGCAAACCAGTAATAGCATCCATATCCGCCGACTCGGCTACCTTACTCAGAGCTGGAGCCAGAGCGGATTCACGGAAGCTTTCCTCGAGAATGTTCAACGTTATGAGGGCATCTCGTACTTCAACGTATCGAGGCATGTAGAGCGTGGCTATTTGCTTGGGGGCGCATCGTTTGAACAGTTCCCGTAGCTTTATGGACTCTATAGTGCGGAATTCTTGGGAGGCAGCCGTAGTGTCTTTTACTGCCTGGACCATCGCCAAGCGGTCAGAAGTGCCGAGATCGAAGTCGGCTTTGATTCTGTGCCGTAGCCGACTATCCGCGGCTTCCACAATGTTGAGGCACTTCTCCTCAAGATCGCGGACGGTACGGAGGTCTTTGCCGAGCCTATGTAGAGTGCTCTCACAGTTAGCTCTGTAGCCGTTCACCAAGGTAAGGTCGTCTGTTTGTGATGCTAAAGTATCCGGAAGCTTCCTCAAAGCCTCCAGCTGCTGTACCTGATAAGCCTTAACCACTACGAGGGCTACATGCCGCCGCCGCCCACCCTATCGAGATCCGTAACAGTAGTGACCAGTTTCCGGACGGATGGGTCCTCAGTACTGCTGCTTCTTCGAGCGATCTCACCGGCCTCTTCGATTGCCACCTCAGCAGCCCTTGCATCACCGTGATCTTTGTCCAGGATATCTCCGGTTGTCCGATTGACTTCGCTAACTGCCTTGGCAGCACCCAGGAACTTGGTACAGTTCTCATAGAGGAGCATTCGGAGGTCAGACTCGAGCTCCGCGCTGCCTTGGGACAGCTTCACATATGCTCGTGTCAGCTCAGACACGCTCTGGCTGTCATAGTCGCCTTCATTCGCAGGCAAGGCCGAATCGACAGAGTCACTGCGCCCCAAAACTTCACCAGAAGAATCAGCGGACGAACTGTCTGCATAATAGGAACCAAGGAGGAGGCCCAGGCGGCCAGGCCCCGAAGGTGAGCCCATTGGCGAATCAGGGGGATCGGTAAGTGAAGGGGATATGGCCGATGCCATTAAAAAAAGGAAATCTGCGGGGCAGGTCTTATTCTGTGAAAGCTAATTCTCGTAAGTGTTGCAATATTGGTGAGCATTGTCAGTACAACGTATGGTACTAAGGTGAAAGATCCACACACTGCATAAAGTGGCCTAAGCACCGAAGGACACCGGAGACACACGAGACCACGAGAATCCAATCATGACTTTATGACAGCGGAGCCGAATAAGCCGGTTGCAACTCTGCCGCGGTATGCATAGGAAACGTTGACGTGAATTAATCGACCATACAGTGAATACAGCGAACAGCGACACGATGGTGAAATGAGTTAATGAAAACAGGGCCATCAGGAAGGGCTCAGACGGTCGAACACAATACCTTTCTCGCCTCGGTGGACGTAGCCCCTCGTAAAGAGCTTCTGCAGCCATCTTCGCACAAAAACCATGCCATCAATATCATTCGATACCAGCCGAACACCACAGCCGTTTTTGCCGCAAAGGTAAGCGTGAACATCGAGCCACGTTCTAAAGACGCTTCCAACTATGAGGCTAGTGTCCAGCGAGCACATATGTGCAGCCATTTGCACCGCTAAGTCTTGACCCTCCGGAGAGTCGAAGTCCGGCGTGATGATCTTGGGGACCTTGACCAAAGGCGAGCCAGGACCAAGTAAGGCTTCCAAAGCATCCGGCTCGTGCTGGGTGGATGGTGATGATGTCTCTTCCGACTCAGTAGATATATCGCGTAACGCTAAGGCAAGCTCTTGTGCTCTGTGAGCAGCATCAGAGTCATTGAGGACAAGACCAACCACAGGCTTGCCAGATGCTTCAACAGACCTTAGCTTCAGGCTGCGAGTAAGCCTGGCCAGCTCTTGGGGATCTGGTATGCCATCCACCATCAAAGACTCTAGCAGAGCCCATAGGGAAAATATGGCTCCGGTGACCATGTGCTGGCAGACCGGCCTAAAGGGGAAATCGAAGCGGGTAACCGTAATGATTCGCTTTACCTCCGATTGGTGTATGCTCTCTCCCATTCCCTTTGGCACTCATCAATGTCCGCAAAGCTCCTGTACTTCAGTCGAGGAGGCTTCCTCGAGGAGAGTAGCTCGCGTGGCCGCCGTAGCAACTTGTTCGGCAGATCTGGTCGTATAAAGATAAACGTGGGGCGCCGACCACTAGTAGAAAGCCGAAGGGCAAATCCAAGCCCTGGTTCAGATGGCGGAAGGGGCTCGTACCTACCAGAAAAAAAACGGCTGCCGAAAAATCGGTCAACTGTTTTAGGGATCTGACTAAGATTCCTAATACAGTTAACCGATTTCTATCAAGTTAGTTAAGCTTAAGTTCTATCTTACTCATAGAAGCCCTCCGGTATGCCTGCATCTCCTGCGTCGCTGCCAACACTCTGTAGACTGAGCCCACACCTCTTGGAGCCACGCGCGGTAGCCAATGATCGACTAGACGCCCCTCCTCCTCCATTCCCGTTATAGGAATTGAGATACCGATCGTACACTAGTCCATACGGCGTACCAACATCACTGGAAAGAGTGAGCAAGTGGGTCTCTGGGCCATTGCCAGCACACAGGAGCTCTGACTCAACCACTTCAATGCTGGACCCAATGCCACTTGAAGCACCCTTGCCACCTATCGAGAGTGGCGATGAGACTGGCCGACGGGAGCAGTTGCTGCGTACCGCTACCGTAGGTAAGGAGATCATCCTCCCTCTTGAGAGCATCGTATTGTTCGCTATAATGATAGCTAAACCACTTCAACAAAGCATCCTGGATCTCCACTGGCTGTATTAAACATCGATTAAGGAATAGATTAAACGCCGATACCGTCTCGCTGGGAGCGGAGGACTAACAAGGACACCACACTTTGTTCTGCGAACCATCTACGGGAGTGGCACGTATTATCAAGGGGACTTCTAGGAGGACTTGATAACTGTTAACCACGAACGGCCTACATCCAGAGCTCTTGCTTGTTGTGAGGAAGTGAGACCAGCACTCTCTGCAGCTGCGCAAACAATTCTGAGGAAGTCCCGTGATGATGATGTCCAGGGCCCGGGCGACTCCCAGACCTGTCTCGGCAAATCCTCCTCGTGGGGCTGAGAGAATCACAGCTCTAACGGCGTCGGAAATGGTGCAAAGAGACTCACCCATGTACCATCTTCACTTTCATACTCAGGACCAGCTATCAGCACAAACTGTATCTTCCGCAGAGCCAAGCGGACCGCAGGCAAGTAGTAATCGAACGCACCAAAGGCCGACGATGCTGCAGGAGATGTAACTGACATGAACAACTCTTGGAGAGAGCCAGAATCGAGGCCACATCTACTACCACAGGCCTCATCGGCTTCATCGATAGGAGTTCCAGGGCTACACGGCGTTGAAGGGTTACTGTCTACTTCTGAGCTACTAGTTGCTGGTGTCTCCGCACTGGTCACTTTCTCTACGCCGATGGCCGAGTTACGGTCGCCTCTGGTGAGGGCGCCCAGCCTAACGAGCCGCCTAGCAACTGCCGAGACAAAACGCAGTTCTCCAAGGAGAGTCGTAACCTGATCCACCACCGTAAACCAATGACACCGCTCGATGGCGGCGGACATACCAGCAGAATATACGAAGGAGGTGAGCGTTGATTTGTCCTGTGAACTCGGCCGAGCTGTTGAACTGTCTTCTCAGCGCTCCATGGTAGCTCAAGCGCTATCATAACCCTCTGTCTGACCAAGGATGACGACCGATAACAATCTCACTCCAAGCTACCGCTGGCTACCGTCCGCCGCTCTGAGCTCGTGCGTCTGCGTGCAAAGATATGCCTGCACTGGCAGCCTCACTAATAACAGCCACTAGTTTGTCTCCGCGCTGGAAGGCCTGTTGCTCCTAAACGACGCAACCCTCCCCAGATGCCAGCCCCCACCTCCTCCTTCAAGGCTCACAATGACGTTGATATTATCTCCTGTCCTGGTAGTTTGTCGAGCTACCAACCTTGTCTTGCCACTGCTGTCAGTTTCCTGTCTTTTAGTCCTGGATAGCACTACCGATGGTAGTTGTAAACCCCTTCCTTACCTCCCTGTTAGCTCAGCCACCTTTGTAGGCCCACCCATGAGGTCTATGAGGTCATCCAAGGGATTGGAGGGTAGCTCGAGCTTAGCTGCTTCAGCTATATACATTTCGCATAATACAGGATCCTTGTCTCCCAAATGCTTCTTGATAGTGTACTCCAGTAAAGAGCGAGGACCTGCAGCATTCGCCCGGATAGGGGACAAGGCGCACAACTCCTCACCTAGACGTTCACCGCCCAGCTCCATCTTATCAGTGGCCTCATCCTCGTCCATTCCAGCTGCTGCCGCATTGAGCCTCGATTCCATTGTAGTCCATATGGAGAACACCACAGACTTACCCTTCAGCAAGGCTTCATTAGCCCACTGTACCGCAGCGGGCAGCTGACACATGAATCTCAGCTGCTGGGCGAGCAGGAGTAGCTCACCTTGAAGCTGAGAAGGAGTATCTTGAAGAATCTTTGGGCACTGGAGTAGAGGGCCATACCCGCCAGACTCCCCGAGGGAAGACTGATGATATCTTGCCACAGATTCGAGCACTGGTCATACAGCCGAATCTGGAGGGAGGGCAGCAGGTACCAAACACCGAGGGCGCGGAGGGCTGGCTACTTGTGCATTGGTAAGGGCCACCTTATCCACATGAAAGGTGGTGCCTTTAAAGCTGAGACATCGGGCCACCATTGTGCCTCGGGCCTTCATCTCAGCGGCTAATGCTTCCATACCCGAAGTCCCACCGAGCTTAGCAACGCTATGGAAGGCTTCAAAGTCCTAATAAGGGGAATGGTCGACATGGATAGGCTACAGGGTTACGTGGAAGGGGGTGTGAGGACCCCACATTCCCAACCTTTCGAGATAGGCAAGATTGTCTATGTCAGCTGCCACTGTTGCACTACAATAAAGGAAGGGATGCTCTGGTAGTTTACGACTAAGCTCCAGGATAAGGTCTCCTGTACGCGAGCTGCCCTTCCTTCCTGAAACCTGAACAAAGGCAGGCCTTCTACTATGGCTTTACTCTAGACTCACGTACCTTGACATTCTTAGCCTTGTGGCATTCATCCAGGCACACAAAACCATTGCCGCCATTAAGCCACTCTAGTAGCTGCTCATATCGACTTTTCCCTTTAGTGCCCTCCTAATCAGCACCACCACCGTGGACCCTGCTACAACCCCATCCCTTTGGCCCTTACCTTAGCCTTCTGTGGTGTTGTCACTAGTATAGCATAAGCTGCAAATAATATACCCTCCCCCTTCCATTCATCAGCCTTTACACCCACCGACGCCCCTTCACTTTGCTTTTTCCGTTTACGCCTACTCGTTTTACTAACCGAGGCTTCCTCCTCTTTATGGTGATGATGATGATGCTTGCCCTCCTTATGTCTATGATGCTTCTTCCGTTCATTTCCTTTATGGCTGCTATGGCTTGTACACGGTGAGCTCGGTTCCTCAGTATCACCACCCTCAACCTTCCCCTCCACCTCGCACTCCCCCTTCCCAATCCTTGCTTTCTTAGCTGGCTTTGCCTCGTTTGATTCCTTTCTAGGTCGACCTCTACCCCTAGGAGGCTTCCAATCCGCTATACTAGTACCTGCTGACCCAGCGTTCTAAACAGACCTGCCTTCTAGGCTGCGTATAGTTCAGAAACTCCGCAGACTCTAGCAGATCTATCGGCATCTAGCGATGTACTATTCGAAGAGCTCAACTGCGGCAGCCTAACAAACAATCCCGCAAGATCCGAGATAGCCATCGGCCAAACCCGAGTTAGGCAAACCTGACTTTCCAGGAAGATACTTCTGAAACGCAACCCGGCGTGCCGAGCTTTGGGTCGTCGGGTGTAGCAATACTGAAGATTCAGAGCCTCCAACTTCACATTCAAAACCGCCTGGGAGTCTGCCTTACGGTGATTTTCCAATTAGAGAAATGATACGCGCAGAGCCTGTAGCCTAGCACCGGAGGGGCCAGCATTCCCCATATAGCAGTTACCTACCATATCGCCGAACCTTCCTATAGTCCAGTAAAGGTATATTGGCTGCCCCCAAGTCCTGTAGATCTCTTCGGGCATCCTGGAGTAGATCTGGTGTTGCTGTTATCCAACATAACCTCCTATAGCCCATATTCCACAGGTGAAGCATTAACGCTGCAATCACTCTACCCTTACCACATCTGAAAAAGTTTACGAAAAGTGACGACGACTAAGGAGCCGTTTGCTAATCATACTGCGTGCTACTTCCGACTCCACGAAATAGATGCATTCTCCGTGCTCAACGGCAATGGCACGTACATAGCTAAGGTACCCATAAGGTAGCCGAAACTATAAGGTCTGACAGCCGCCTGCCTCTAGTGGTCCATCGCTACCACCGAACACTATGATGACGATAATGACAATTTTACGCCTCAACGTACCAAATTTCTTCCTCGAGGAGCAGTGCGGACGCGGCTAGGTTAGTCGACATAGTATTGTCCCCTCCCCAAGGCCATGCGTACACCCCTACTACCCAGTTCCGTCTCCAAGACAGAAGCCTGATGGCCTCCCTGCCTCCTTATCCAATCTAAACTTCCTAGCAGCATAGGCTACTGCTTCTAACTGTAATGATGATATCATACCAGACTCTATTGTGGCCTAAGCAAGCAATACTCAGGCCCATCAACACACGACGCGCCGTCCGGTAGAAATTTCCAGCAGTCTTTCCGATATCACCGACAAAATTCATTTTTATATCAGTTTCCGATGAACAACCCTTCTTGATCTACAATCACGCAGCCCCAAAGGAGCATACTCGAAGAGATAGTGCAATAGTACTACTACCTTAGGTATCCTAATCTCCTCTCTTTCTAATGGAGGCATGGCTGTAGTGGCCATTAACATAGTCTCTGCTAACTCATCTGGATGGGGTAATGCCCCACAGGATGGATCCAAACGGAAGGACTAGACAAGAGCATCAATATTGCTATGTACGAAACAGCTCGATGGCCATACAGAATACGAATATGGTACAACTATCGGTGCATCGGGAGGTATGAAGTCCGAACAAGTCTCGTCGGCTTATCCGTACATCACCAAAAGGTCATATAGAGGTTAGTATATTACTGTTATTGTTATTGCCTAACTACTCGACTCATGTCCCTAGGTTGTACTACCTCCTTCATATGCACCATATGACCGTCTTTAGTAGTAAGGGAGGCTGGAAGGTGTGTAGCATCAGCTATAGTGCTAACATATACCCATTCCTCAGAGTTACTATCGGTAATAGAGGATGAGGAGGAGGACATACAATCATGCCACCCTAGATTATCAATAGACACTATAGTAACACAATACTAACAATAACACTACGGACAACATCAATACACAACTTCATGTCTGTAGTATGCCACCATCAAGCTTGGGTAAAGGAGGCACCACCATGCCACCCTACCACAACAGCACCATCACTGAAGTATCTATTCCGAGCATGCCCTACCTGCGCCTGAACCCTCCCACTCGAGGCCGCTGATCCTTTGCTGCGCCCACTCCTTCGCGACCGGCATGACTTAGTAGTGTCCGTTCGATAGGATCGGGCGGTATGCAGCGATTCAGCTGCTTTCGGGCGGCCTTCCCATCGCTTGGGCAACGATGCTTCGCTCCGCCCTGTATCCCTACCACTTTTAATTTCCGCTATCCTATCCCATGCCTGATTTGAGAGAAGTGCGGTATGAACACCTGTTAGCATACGTACAGTAGGCCTAGGTTTCGGATATGGAAGGCTCGGCTGGCTTAGCCTATGGTCCACATTTGATACTATATCAAACCCTCTACGATACTCCTCAGCAAACCTACATACCATAACGCTCCCAACAACCCTCTATGAGGCAAGTACCTATCGTGGCTGATACCGTTCATTCTCCTACTCTTCTCGACATGCCCCCGACTCACATCTCGGACCTGCCGCGCAGTAGCTGGCTGCTAGCCCCCACCACTATTATCATTCCCTATATATTACATGCCAATTGTTCTCCATTATATATCTATTCTTATACCGCTCCTTCCTCTCATCAGCTGCTATATCCATCACCTCCAATGCCTCTGAGTTATTAACTTCATGGCTCACAGGATTCCAAAAGTTCCCCAGACGTCCCCTATAGACACATCTCTCCTCCAACCCCTGAGCACTAATAAGCATGCATTACCTAACACAAGGAGGTTGCTGTGCCAAGGCCCTCTCGACCCGCTCCACGTCCATGGCTTCAGACACTCTCTTCATGCCTACCAATGAGGCGTAAATCCACGATAGAATCAGCGGTATTACTGTCCTCCTCTCTGGGATCAGTAAAACGCTGCAACACGGGATCGAACCTGTTTCTCTAAGAGGAACGCCTCTCGCTCTACCATCGGAGCAGATTTCCTACCGCTCTATATTTAGCAGCTGCGAAAGCCTTCTGTAATGATGCTTCCTTCTCAGCTTGCTTTTCATGATCATACAGATACTTAGTGGTTATAATATTATAGTCCTTCTCTGTATAGGATGGCACCAGACGTTCCCCCTATAAGCCCATTGCCACCATTCCCTATCCCTCCTCCTCCTCACTACCTTCCTAACTCCACTGCCATCATCTCCCTTTGGCCTATCCTTCGGATTTGCCCAATGATGCACATCATGAGACAGGTTTGATAATATATTATAATCCACCAAAGTAGATGGCATACTAGACCTCCCTACCCCTGGCCTCTTGTATCTGACACCTCTAGCTATCACCACCTCTTACCATCCTATCACCACTCACGTTAAGGTCATAGGATGATCTCCTGTGAGGCCCTGTAGTCTAGACGCATTGGTGATGATATCAAATGGTTGCTCTCTAAGCAGCTGTATATCAATTGCCGCGTTAAAATGCCTGCCAATAGACTAAAGTCGCCGCCGCTTTCCCCTGTTATATCACTTTATCCGAGCCTTCTCCTCTTCAATCCTCAAAGCCAAATCCCCGTCCTTATCCCGAAGGCTGCCTACTATACGAGTGGACATGTGCAGAATCTCCCCTTCTCTCAAACCCCTCCACTGAGTCCAAAGCAAACACCCTAAACTTCACATGAAACTCATATTAACCAAAAACCCACAGGGCTCCACAGACAACATTCAATCATCCGCCATTTCCACTGCCGACGACTATTCATACCAATTACTTATCAGAATCCACCAAAGTGCCTCGACGCTTCTGCTCCTCTTCAATAGAGACGAACAAAGCTTTAAAGTTACCCTTACCAAATGAGAATCCTCCACGACCTGCCGGGAGAATAACAAATAGTCACGCGCCACGAAATTAAGGTGATGCTACGTTGTATGATCTCTATAAAGAAGGTAGGCCTATCAGTAAGAGGGCGAGTGAAGATCTGTAAGAGATATCCCTTGTCATCGCGATCGACAAGAATGCCCAAATCCTTAAGTACAGCAACATCCTCCTCAATAGGACCAACACGATCCTCTAGATTCTCATAGTACCTACAAGTGCCTCTCCCTTCACCACTAGCATCAGATATCCTACGTATCGGGCACCTTAAGGAAGCTAGTTCCGCGAGCTCTCATGGTTGATACGGTATGGATAATATCCTCGGTCGCCAAGGCCAAGTGCTGGACACCAGGTCCATTGTTGAACTCGAGATACTCTTCGATTTGTGACTTCTTCTTTCCCACAGCAGGCTCGTTGATAGGGTACTTCACGAGGCCGGTGTCAACGGTCATGACCTTGCTTTTCAGCGCCGTGTAATCCGTAGAGATGTCCTTGTCATCAAAACTGATGAGCTGGTCCATGCCAAATACCTGACCTCAAAAATATCTTTCACCATTGCTGCTTGATCGCCCCACGTTCTTATAAAACTTAGCCCACACATCCATTTCGTTCCATCCAACATTGCCTACCATATGATCGACGTATCTTAGCTCAAACCATGCACCACAGACCTTTCTCCTGCTATTACTTCAACCCGACATCATCAACCTTAAAGCCCGGATCCCACACCTCAAAGCCCGGCATAATATTATCCCCTTTATACTCTCCTCTCTCCAAAAATAAGTGCTTGACTTCACCATAGGTATCGATCCCTACACCACCACTACCCAGCCTCAGTCCAGGCTTCTACCATCCCTACCACTTATCCTCACTTTACCATACTCATCCTCTAATGTCTTAACTTCCTGGAAGCTCTTAGCTCCCCTCGAGACCGCCGAATCATGAGCCTTCTTAGCATTTGGGCATGCTAGTGCTATGTTCCTGAACCACCGCCTACATCCGCCGGCCATCCTCCCGCCCCAGCCTTACCTGATTCCATCACCGTGCTTGTTGATAAAATCATTCATTTCGCCTCCCATCTGTAGCGGAGATGACAGCATAATATTAATGTCGCCTTGACGAAGGATATATGATGCCTAATAGCTCCTCATACCGCTCCTTCCGCTAATCTTGCCCCCACCCCACCTTATCCTTATTCCCCGTTTCCATACCAGAATAAGCTACTGGTTGGAAGCCAAGACAATGCATATAATAAATAGCAGATTGCTTAGCATTACCAACCCTACTATATACTTACCACATGACAGCGAACCAGACCCTTACCAGAACTCTAAATATGAAGTGCCAGTAACTCCTGTCAGATTCGTCGCGTCCGGGAATATCTTAGCACCTAATGGAACATTGAAAGCATTTGGTATCCCTTTTCACTAGTAGCATTTTCCTATCCCATACCCTATCTCTTTCTAACCCCCCACAAGTGCATTTCTACGATACTTCCCATAGCTCCCCTAATGGCTCAGTCACCAACCAACTAATGCAGAGTCACTTTGCTATGTAAAAGTTCGGCAAAGAATCCATATTTTGCGGGCCTTATTCACCGTGGGCCCATCTCCCAGAGAGTCTGTGAGTTTTCAAAGATATTAGAAGGTAGGATATGCCTGATATCCTATACCCTTGGTAGCCCCCCGCCCCCTCACCTGGATTAGCCATATAAGGATCACCAGTACCGGCAACAATAGTAGTTTTGATAGTAGCCTGCCCGCTGTTCTTAGCACCCTCTGAGAAGCTACCAGACCAACGAATAGCCATCCTTGTAGTGGCCGCTTTAATAGCAAAGCTCAGAGTTGTTGAAGCACTGCTGCTGCTGATGCTGCTGCCTACCGCTGCTGCCTTAGATAACATATCAATTCACTGCTAACATCGCCGCACTATGGATAATTAAGATGAACCAAATAGATATGATAGAAACAACATATTTAACTCCGACCACTAGCGGTGGTCACTATATATGAATTCATTGAAAACAGTGCCTTTATCAGCGATGGGTGTACTTCTCCTTTTTACACTACCAAGAGACTCATCTTCCTCACTTTTCCTTTTCCTTGACGGGCTGCTATGCTGCCCTTTTCTGACACCTCCATGAGCCATGAGGTAGTCCTTAACTTCGTCACTACACCCCCTTTCCTCTGCCATGTCCAATATACTCTCCCCTGTAGCCTTATCTATCACTGTAAGTTTACATCCTATCCTATTAACCAACTGCAATGCCCCTATAGGATCACTACTCTCCATACACCTACACCACATACTCCCACCATTCACCTCCATTACCACACCTTACCGCACAAGTAGCTGAAAGGGCCGTTGCTGGACCATCTGCCCGAGTCCAACCAAAAAGAGGTTAACATCCGACCATACCTCGACAGGTAGACAGCTCTCCAATTGCTGCCGTGTGGCCTCCGGCGAACCTAAGCCATGCTATCGGCCGCTGCCCAATGATCATCCTTACCAGCATTCTTGGTCCATCCTAGCTTAGTCGCAATACGATGCACATGGGTATCTACACATATCCCAGCATCACGTCGGCCATGACCTATTTCCATCATCTAAAGTAATGTTCCTATCAATACACGATACTAACAACCGCTTACTAAGACCGCCATCTTAGGCCCAACTCCTGGCAAGGACATAAGCCCCTCCATAGTGTCCGGTACCTAACAACAGTCCACTTGTGAGCTTGATTCCCCTAACGCTACTCATATCTGCAAAACCCCCCTGTAGAATGTCATTGAATATTTCGAGACATAAACCACCAGGTGTGCACATCATCCCTACTACTATTCACCTTGCCATCAAACTGCTCCAAGAGGATCTCAGCAACCTTCTTTATATTCTTAGCCTTGGTATTATGAAAGCCGACCCCTTTGATCTGCTCATCGATTTCCTTCTCTGTCATTGATGCCACATTATACCGAGTGAGTCCTCCTTTATCCTTTAAGCACTTGTGTAGATTACCCATAGCTTTGGCATTCTCCTAAACCCGGCCCAGTCCAACTCTACCACCACAGGAGCCCTTACTTGATCCTTAGTTTGGCTACTTAACATAGCCGCCACTAATAGCTGGTATCTTCTATCATCCGGCTTCCCCTTAGGATCTGTCAGCATATGACACCCCATAGTGTCAACTGGTGCATCTCGTACTGCCCTCAGTTCCTTGACTATTGCCCATACCTTAACCACCCTTTCCATACTCCAGCCCACCAGCCCTCCTTGCCTTTTCAAAGTCCTGTGGTTTCCGGACCGTTTCCTTATTACCCTTTACTTTATTAAAAGTATTGCTTTCCTTCGATGGTTTATCCTCGAAACTGGTCTAAAGCCATATCGGTAATCGAATGCCACTTGTTAGAAGGAGAGCCCACCTGAATGAGCCGAGGAGATCTCCGCATTCATGAAAACTGCAACATCAACGTCGCGTGCATCAAAATCCGAGATGCGTAGGTACGTTGAGGAAATACGAGAGAGTGCAAGATACGCAAGATTTCATGGAAGTCCTAAGCGTAGTGATACATCATAAATTGCCACTCTCTGTAGACGAGAAGTCCCGCTGTGTGTGGCATTGGTTATCTGATAGCTCAATGTCTCAGGAATGACAATAAGTTAGCTCAAGTCTAGGGACCTTCACTGGGGACAGGTTGCACAATAGAGTCGGTGGCATGCTGCTGCTAGGGTGTTAGCATAGATTGTATTAATGGCCATTACACCATCCAACAGCATGCCTCTGGCTGATGACGTTAAAGCTGCCTACTTAGCAGACTTTAAGGATACCTCTCCAAATGTTATAGTGAGATCCCCAGGTCGGGTCAATCTCATTGGTGAACATATAGACTATAATGGCTTTGGTGTGCTTCCTTGTGCTATTGAGAGGTATGCTCTCTCCAATCTTCCATTGCCTATGTATCCATCTCCAGGTACACCTTTATTGCCGCTGGCTTGTCAAAGGACAATAGCTCTGATTTGATGTCTCTGAGACATTTAGATGAGAAGGAGTTCCCAGCCAAGGTCATCTCTTCCCTACCTACCAAAACTCCCATACCGGTACTTCCTCTAATAACCTTGAATTGCATCATATACCTCTCTAGGCTCACCATTGGACTAACTATGTCCTAGCTGCTTATATGGGCCTAATTGAACGCCTTGGCTCCGATGCTATACCAACAGATAAATGCATCCAGATGGTTGTTGCCGGTGATCTTCCCAGGGCAGCCGGCGTCTCATCCAGTACTACTCTAACCCTCAGCTTGTATACCATTCATTCCGCTCTAGGTTCCTCTCTGGTTGTTGCCGCTGCTTTGGCCATCCTTGGTGTCTTCGGCCTGGAGGATAAGCTCACCCGTCTGGAGCTGGCTAACGTCTGTGCCGACTGTGAAAGGTCAGTCTCCACTTTATCTGCTGTTCTCCAAATAACAGCCTCAGGTTTGTAGGGACTGCCGGAGGCGGAATGGATCAGGCGGCAATATTGCTATCGAAAAGGGGTGCAGCCACTCATATAACTTTCACACCGGTTCTCAAGGCCGAGCCAGTTCCCCTTCCCAAAGGTTCTCAGTTTATAGTAGCCAACTCACTGGTGTCCAGTGCCAAGGCTGAGACCGCTCCTTTCCGGTAGGACACTTATCGGTATTGTCAGTTCAATGTTGTTGGAAGGTATAATAAAAGAGTATTTGAATGCCGTATTGCCGCTTATATGGTCCATAAGGGTCTGGGCCTGGATGATGCCCTCATCAAGAATATTTGTAACTATAACTTCGCCGATCTAATGAACAACGCAGGTTGTACCGATCTTCTCGAGATGCTTTCAAAGTGCGAGGCTATCCTGCCAGGGGAGCCTCAAACCCGCCAGCAGGTAGTCCCTCCTCCAATCGTGCTTCGTCACTTTGTTCTCCCAGATAGCCTCCGCTGTCCCCCAGCCTATCATCGATCAGCTCCTAGATCATCGTTGCGGCCGTTCCGTTTGGGATCTCAACGATGATTTTCATCTACTTGAAAGGACGCGTCATGTCTACACTGAAGCCAACCGAGTGTTGGCATTTGCAGCTGGCGGCAAGTCTCTCACCGCCCTCGGCCAGATGCTCACCGACAGCCATAAGTCTTGTTCCGGTGACTATGATTGCTCGTGCCTCGAGTTGGATGACTTGGTCCATTGCTTCCTTGATGCTGGTGCCCTCGGTGCTCGCTTGACAGGTGCTGGCTGGGGTGGCTGTGTGGTGGCAATGGTCCACGAGGGTGAAGGCGATAAGGTTATGGCCGAAGTCCGCAAGTCGTATTATGATAAACATTCCCTCGTGGGCTCGAGTGATGTGATGTTCTCTTTCGAGCCAGCTGATGGAGCCCAGGTTCTCTATTTGGCCCAGTAAGATTCCCGTTTTTAAAAGGGTGGGGCCTCCGACACTGTACAGATTGCTATCTACTAAATTTGTTTAGCTTCTTCTAATCCTCATGTCTGTTGTGTGCTCAGTGGGTCTAATGTCTGAGGTAAACCTTTCGGATGTCGGTGCCGATCACGCAGGATGAGCTGGTGGCTATGCAGCCGCCAGAGCCAGAGGCTGCTAGGGCGATGCCAATCGATGAAGTTAGGGCTAGGAGAAGGCAAATGAAGAATAGGGAGTTCCGGTAATGCCGACAGGGGAGAAGGGGAGATCAATGTGGTGGTTCAGACAGTATTTGGTGGACGCTGGTCTGGTCGAGGCCATTGTTAAAATGTTTGTGGGGTTGCTGGAGGCGGACCAGCTGCCTCACTTGGATGATAATAGACCGGAAACACACGCTGAAATGGGGAGCACAATTCTGACGGTTAGGCCATGGAAGGAGGAGCTACTACTGCTGGCTTAGGATTTTTTTGGGAAGTATAGAGATCCTGCGTGGGATGAGGTAGAGGCACTAGAGGCGGAGAACGAGGAGCTTAAAAGGTCTATTGAAGAGCTTGAAGGGAAGATACCTCAACTTAATGAAAGTATATTCATAGCCAAAATCGATAGAACAGCATCTCAATGGTGGACAGCAGTGACGGCTAAGACGACCAATGCCACGGTAGGGTCAGGAGCGGTAGGGGGACACAAATTGTGTTAATAGGCGACGACATTGACGCCGAAGGAGATAATCGCGGTGCTGCAGCCGGTAGGCGATGCTCTGGAGAAGGTAAAGAAGAGTGATGATCTTACAAAGGAGGATGTAAGGTTGATGGAGAAGGACTGTTGATTAGGGATGGTCTCAGGTAATGGGTTTCATACGCGCCCTGGCTGGAGGAGATAATGAGGTAGACGTCGTAGAAGTAACACTGAAATGGGCAACCTTTCTGTCACCACCTGCTGAGGGGCAAGTGGCTGAGGCTCCGGACTCTGAAGCAGTCTCCTCCTGGTGGGGAGCATTCTTTGACTGGAAGATGGCCAAGGATAGCTCGGAGCAGGCATGATACAAATCATTCTGGTGTGATGAGGTTATTGTGTTGGTCACTGTTGCTGATCAAGCGAGGCTCGTTCCTTTTTCTAATGGCTGGGCTGCCTAAGAAGATCGATCCCGCGCGGCTACGTAAAACCTGGGTACGCTTAGTTGTTGATGAGCACTTGTAGATACCTTCTTCGCACGATGTAGCGTGGTGGCCAACTTGCTGCAGTCGAGGCTAGCTATGCCTATCATGTAAAACGCATGGCTTGTCGAGTCGCTTATGAGCCTATAGGTATCCTTTGAACCCACAGCTCGGCCAATTGAAGGATCGTAACCCTATCGCGGTATCACGGTTCTCCCAAGTGAGCAGCAGCAGCATGACAACTTCACATAGGACTTTGGTCTTCTGTAGGAGCAAGTGGCGCAGACATTATCCCATGTAGCACCAGCAGTAGTGGGCCTCACTCATATGGCAAGGGTCCTCAAAGCCGGCCATGCCCTGGAGTATTACGCCACAAGTGGAGGTCGGAGGCGTTTCCGTCGACGTGAGAAGAGCTTGCCAAAGGATAAGGTGAAGTACAGGTAAGCCGGGGGCTTTGAGCGTTGAGACTGGAGGGTGTCACAGATGGCATCGATTGCGCGTCCAACATCATAAGAAATTTGGCATCGTTTCAAAGACAGGGCTGGCGCACGGGTGGAGCAGGTAGGATGCGAAGTTTGTGTAGTGTCTCTGACCTGCTGGTTGGTAGATACGGTGGAGGACGACCGGCAGATGCATGGCTGAATACCCTTTATAAATGATAACATGCTTACTTTCCTGACGATATGTTTCAGAGCTCACAGGTGTTTGTTGTTGTATGATACAGTGCTATATGGAACAGTATAACAATCGAACGAGCCGCAAGTGGTTTACGGTCTCATCGCCACAAAATAGGCTCGCCTATCGTACACAAATGATGTTTACAGAGTAGACAAGGTTAGTTGGGCCACACGCGCTAGTCATATTATAACACAAATAGGAATCCGGGCGGGCGAGGGTTGGCCCTAGCTTGTGCAGCGTGAACAGACTGTACATTCCTTGGTTTGTCATTAGTAATGGTTAGGTATTTTGGCTTAAGTTGTGGCATCCTTTTTTTTCTTTCATTTCACCCTACTGTCACGGTGGAGGTGATGCGCGAGCTCGTGTAGAGTACTCGCCATCATCTCGCAGTGCTGGCGTAGGATTTCTCGTACTATTGGACCACCACCCCCATCCGGAACTCGTGCGTTGTCCTGCGACCTATGCGGCGCAAAACGGCGTGCTAAGTTCCCGGGTTGGGTGTTTCGCTAGACACGCGTTTTTGGTGGTCCTGCCAGCCCTTGCTGCGCTACTCCCACTCCCGTGGCCGTAGGGAAGCGTGACGCCCAACTAACACTCATAGGCGACAAGTAAGCAAAGATAGCAGCGCGTACGAGTCAAATTAATTGGGTTCAAACATGAATCGCTCTGTTCAGAGACTTGGAATATATCCATTTTCCGCATTCGATACCTAGCCTGACCAGTGGTGTCTTGGCTGGTATCCACTTCACAAGGATCGCTTGGTAATATTCCTCACCACCGATTTCGGCTGAGAAGATACCCTTAGGGAGCGGGAGGCCACGAAAGCCGTCTTGCACCAGTCCAACAGATGACTGGTAGATAATGCCAATAATAGCAAAGAGTAGTTTCTTGAAAAGGAGCTACACTGGATGAGGGGTTGATTTCACGAATAAGCGGGATTAATCATCACTAGTTGATGCGTGACGCGGTCGACGACGTGGTATTCTCTGTCACAAAAGCGTGACTTAGATCTGCTATCAATTGTTGGCCCATTGCCGAATAGTCAGTAATACCAACCGAGTATCCGGAAGTGCGAAAACCTATGCGGTGTCAATGATGAAGATACTCCTGCCTGGGTGCACTGAAGTTCAGCGACGTACTGTACAGTGGCTATAGCATGGAGCCGAGGCCTGTCTGATGGCTCTCAAAACGATTTCTTCCAGCTGAAAGCCAGATGCCTGATGAAAACGGATAAGTGGCTCATGCAGTATTAAGTTTCGAGTTTTTAGAGATATTATAGTTCCTAAAATGATGAGGCAAGTTGTAACCCCACGGCAAGTTGCAACTTGGGCACAAGGGACACGATACAAATCCTTCCAGGACCGAACTACTACAGCTAGATTGAGTGTGGTGTCTACTTCAATCAATTCATTCATGAATAGTTACATTCGGAAATATTTCATAATTCTTCAAGTTATTTACTTTTCCGGTTCCTCCAATGCGTTTCTCAGTTTCTACCATTGCCATCACCAGTATTGTTGCGGTAGCCACTGCCACCGAAGATGCTTGCTCGAAGATGTGCAACGATATCAACGGTTGCCGTGTGTCAAAGCATGGCTCATACTGCAAAGGATGGATGACACCTTCTGTATGCTTTGGTATCGTTAAGATAACCGACGGGTCCTACTGCTTCCAGCCCGGTGATGACAGCTGCGTTGGTGAAGCCGTGTCTTGCAACATGGGCCCCGTGACCACCGCTGAGCCTACCGAATCTCCGGTGACAACTCCTACAGCAACTACAACTGAATCCTATACCACTGGTGCTCCTGTTGAGACCACCACTACTGCAGTAGTAACCACGGCTGCACCCGCGACCACCACTGAAGGAGTAGCAACCACTACGACTCCTAAGGAGACTACTGTAGCAACCACTACCACTCCTAAGGAGACTACTGTGGCAACCACTACCACTCCTAAGGAGACTACTGTAGCAACCACTACGACTCCTAAGGAGACTACTGTAGCAACCACTACTGTTGCTTCTACTACTACAACCACTACCACAACCAAGGCAACTACCGCGGCCCCTCCTTTCGGTGGCCAATTCTGCGGTAATGTGATGGGTCAGAGTTTCAAGGTTGACTTCGCCTCTAATGGCCGCGCTACTATTAATGTGATGGGTATGTCAGCTGGTGCTGACTACACTGTTGATGGAGATGCTATCGAGTTCTCCAATTATGATCCTATGCTTGCCAAGTTGATGAATCAGTTTGGTATTAACAGCATTGATGCTACCATTGTTAGCCCAGATTCTGTTCATATTAAGATCGGTTTCCTTGTCAACACCACTATCACCAAGTGCTAAGCTTCCACTTTTTGACCAATTTTCCGTCGCTGCTTGAAATGCTGTTCATAAGAATATCACACAGAAGGTTGAGTTGTATGAGTCAATGAAATGCTCAGTCTTCACTTTCTCCGTCGCTTTTGTTTGTGTAACGACTAACGCCTGTGAACTCTCAAACGTATGGTCATGGAAGGCAGCGCTCCGTGTCGTGTCCGTCTGGATTTCGATCATTTAGGGGAAGTATTTAGCCATTCGTCTGCCAGACATCCACCATCCCATCTAGTAGCCTGTCGTCATTCAATTCCATCTTCTAGGCGAGACCACACTTCATCCTCTCATTATCACCGAGTCGATGTCACCGGTTTGATAACCTCTTGCACTGACGACTGCTGTAGCGGGGCCGCCTTGCGGCACAGTGTTCTCTGATAACTTACTTCCATCCAACGTGTCTTAGACTTGTTTAGCGCTTTATAGACAATATAGCTCACCTTTAGAAATGAAAGACAGTGTAAAACAATGGCAGACTGGTTTCGATCATGTCTCCAAGCTCCATTTGTAGGTACTTCAACTGAGTCGATGCTCTACTAGTAGTCTGTTTTTAAGTGCAAAGAAGCTACAGACACAGACCGAAGGACTTGCATGAGACCGGAACGGAGTTGTCGGGTTACATATGGCCGCTCAGCCATCTATATGTGACGCAATTTGAGGACTATATACAGGAATGTCGGCAGCCACCACTGAGGCTTCGAAGGCCGCAGTAAACTCTCATCAGCTTTGATCTCCTTCTAGGACACTTACGGAGAGAATACAAGGACAACGAATCAGCTTATATACTAGCTTTTACCCATTGATTCACTTACACACCCACGCAATACAAAAGAACTAAACAGATAAGTGTTGAGGTCTATTCGTTCAAGCGAATTTAACCTACAGTCAAACAGAGACAAACGATA